>VYZW01008987.1:4146-51025 GCA_013401315.1 Balaeniceps rex | reverse complement strand
TATTATATATAATATATAGATAATATATTATAAAATAATACAGGATGGATAACAGGTGGTTTCAATCCTATAATCTTTCTCTATACTCACTGTATAAGTTGTTAATTTTTAAACTGTGGACTTCAGATCATTATTTCAGGCAAGCTTAAGTTAAATGCCAAGCAAATGTTGAAATGGGGCTGCTAATTTTTACTGAAGTGTGGAAGACATCCAAAGGTGACTCCANTACAGGATGGATAACAGGTGGTTTCAATCCTATAATCTTTCTCTATACTCACTGTATAAGTTGTTAATTTTTAAACTGTGGACTTCAGATCATTATTTCAGGCAAGCTTAAGTTAAATGCCAAGCAAATGTTGAAATGGGGCTGCTAATTTTTACTGAAGTGTGGAAGACATCCAAAGGTGACTCCAAAATGGTTTATCTGGTCTGGCACGCATGTCATCTGTTTCTACAGCAACAGTAAATCTTTATGACTTGTCAGAGGCAACATTTTAGATATTTTTGAAGGAGTTGGATGATGTTGATGACTGCCTAATGTAATCTGAAAAGTGCAAATGAAGAAATCTGGAATATCCACTAAACCTGGGCTAGTAGATGCTCCAGCATACTGCCTTGCTCCAGCAGATCAAGGAAAACCAGTGACAGAGCAGAGGAGAAAAATACGTCTATTCTAGAAGAAAATAAATGTTTGTAGATCTGCTATACAATGCGTAACTATATTAGTTTTTACAGGTTTAAACTGGTTGTGTTCAACCTATTCTTTTGAATACATTCTTAGCAAACTAAGTTTTCAACAGTTTATGCAGCAGTGTCCAATTCTTTGTGGACACTGCTGTGTCCACAATTCCAGTGGACAAACTTCTGCCTAATGTGGAACGAGTTTCTGCAACTAGGAAGAGTTAATAGCGTAAGGTTGTCTGAAACTTGCAATTCTGGGAAAAAGGACCAAAATAAAGGCCATCTCAAAAAATATGGCAACGTTACAGTCAGGTTCTTATTTCTAATAGCATGATACAGAACTCTGGACAGGAACAGAGCTTCAGGGATGAAAAGTGATAGTTACATCAAGTCAGTCTCAAATACCCTGTAACTGTTAAGAAAGATTTTAAAGAACGTGGTGTGAATCTGCCTTAACCATGGGCATTCTCTGAGCTCACATGGGATTACTTTCTTCACAGTTCATGTGGTGTTTTAATATAAATATAATAACAAAATTAAGTATGTAAGTCAAAACGTGTAACAAAAATGTCAGATTTTAGCGCTCATGTCTCTAATAAAGATCAAAAGAAGTTTTGATTTGGGAAGTCTATAGCAATTCAATAACATGCAATCATATTAATTCTCCTATTATAATGATATTTAAACATTTTAGAGTCTTGTTGTGAATATTTTACACAGATAAAAAGAAAAATTTATAAGGTTTGTAGATAGGAAAATACATTTATCAAAAGTGCTCTGCCTTCCTATTGTAAATGTGTGTGAATCTTTTTGATGGAGTGCTGTTGTTGCCTTTTATTTAGCTGAGATTTCCTTGTAGGTCAGAGGAATTTTCGAGCTGTATATAGTGGCTCCAAAAATAGAAGATCTTTTTCTCTGAAGGCTGTAGGATATTGTAGCTTTCCTAAATATTAGCAGCAGGAATGCATGAGACTTTTTTTTTTTCTCTTTTCTCTCCAGTTTACACATACGTGCACTTGCGTTGACTCTGTACCCTGTCTGTGTTTTCCTAAATCTTTGTTTTTATAGATCGTTGGTGTAACTGGATATGATTTTAGCTGGCCGCGTAACTCATCAGAATAAATAATTTGAGTAGAGTGGGGAAATCTTATCAGGAAATTTACACAACATTTGGATACTCAATCTCTGGTTTTAATCTTAAGTGTTTTTTTTCACAGTGGAATATGACAGGGTATAAGCTGTCTATGGTTCTGTGTACCGGGATTTGTTTTGTGGGAAATAACAAATTAAAGTTAGTGAATTGATTGCTTCTGTCGTAAAATGTAGTTCCTTGATTCAATAGACTTGGAGCTCTCAGGAGAGAATGAAAGAAAAGGATTTGTCCTCGTAACAGAGGGCTCGAGATTAATATGGACTTTGGCAAAGCTATTTATGTGCTATCTGCATCTAAAAAGGAAAAAAGTAAAAAAAGTTAAAATTTTTGTAAAATCACATTTTGACCCACAGCATAAAGTTCTAAACATATCAGTAAAGGATTAATTCTCTTTTCCCAAATACCACTTGGAAAGAGAAAAAATTCCAGTGGCTTGTTGGAATTACAGCTGTAAACCTGTATAATTGCTTGTTTAAATCCCAGCTCATCGTCAATGATAAGAAAACGATTGTGCCTACTTTATTCTAATGCTCTCCATTGACAATCTGCTGCAGGGAGACCCAGAATGTAGTAGAAGAGATGTTATCGGTCGGTACTGGAACGCATTAGCAGTGTGAGGAGGGAGGTTGTACAAATCTCGGAAGAGATGAGTTTAGCTTGCACAGAGAATTCAGGAAACTGAATTCCAAATTTGTAAACAGTGAAACTTAAATGGAAATTTGTAAGTATTATTGATAGATGTATTTGCACATCAATTCATTTATGGAATTCCAGAATTTATGGAATTCTGTATAGTTTCTCTGACCAATTCAGACTAAGTAATGCACCGTGGATTTTTTTAATGCTTCTGAACAATTCAAGGTTACAACAATTGCAATAAGTTTTCTAAATATTTTGAAGAATAATCATCTTTGAGAATACTAAAATCAGTCAGTGATCTGTTCACTTTTTAAAAGCTGAAACCTAGATTAGATTAATTTTTCTTTGCAGATTATTTACTGAGCTGTAATTTAGGCCATTCATAATGCTTTCTCTTCTGATACTTCAAAAAGTTGACTATTATTTGCTTTTGTAATGACTCATTTCTGTACTATTCGGTGCTCTCTTGTTAGGGAAAGGTTGTCATGATTCTTTAAGTATCAGAAATTGAAATGGGGCTTTTTGCAAAGAGTCTGCTTGTATGTTGTTATTGACTACTACTTTGTTCTTAATCGTTCTTGTGTTAGGTAGTTACTAATGTCTTCAGTTTACTGAAGTCTTTTAAAATTATTGGTTTGAAGTTTTGGGAAGAAGAGAACAAAGTTGGGAGCAGGTACTTAATGGAACCTATGGAAATGAAGTTTTTTAAAAAGATATGGTTGCTGATCTGGCATACCTTTTATGTCTCTTGGTGTCTTTTGCTTAAAAAAACAGCCCGTAAAATCACTGAGTATTTGAAACAACTTTTTTCACGCTGGCAAGTCATTTGTGTAGAGCAGGCACACACTGCAGCATAGGTTTCGTCAGCTTTATGTATAACTGACTGTGAGACACCGATCACGAAAGGTGATTCAGTTTTTCCAGTGTCTTTGTTGCAGATTGCATTTTTTTAAAACTCATGAATATGTAAAGTTATCCTACTGAAATTATCCTAGAATAGGCCCAGTGAGACTTACCGAGTAATTAATTTTTCCTGCTAGAAGCTTTTATTGTGGCTTTCGCTTGTGCAGCTGTATACCAGCTATATTCGATACCTTACTTCTTTGATTCCTTTTATTTACCAAGTTTTCGTATTCTGTGTGTCCCAGAGCTCATGTTAAAAGCCATAAAAAATGAGTGCATGTGTGGGCAGCTATCAGCATCAGCGAGCTACTTCGTCACCCTCCTGCTCCCAGGCAAATTTGAAGGGAAACTTGTAACTAGTAGTGACTGAGAAGAGGAACGTTTGGGGTACTCTGGTTGTCTTTAAGAGAGCGTTAGCTTGGAAGATGCCACGGGGATGCTAATAATCTGACTTTTCCTGAATCCAGCTAATCCAGCCTAGGACAAGACCAGCCTGAATAGTGTCTTCTTATTTCTATTGGTTACCGTTTCAAGAGAGTGATGAGAGAAGTCAGAAAGTCTCTGCAGAAATGTGAACACTTAGGGGGATAAATCGGAGAATAAGAGTTTTATGTAATATGAAATTATTTATACAGTTTCTTTGTGGTGATCTGTCAAAATTTATATTTTTCTACTTAGATTTTTCTTTTTTAAAATTTCAGTTGGAGATTCTGACTAAGACTAAATGTCTAGGAATTTTGTATGTTTCTTGTTTTTTTTCTTTCTTTTTTTTTTTTTAAAATGAAGAAATCTGTACCAGAAAGCTTGGCAAAATCTGCCATGTTGTTCTGTAAGAGTGGTGCAGGGATTACTACACCGCAAAACTTTAGGTAGTAGTCTTTACGCCCCAAAACGCAAACAGGACAACCCATAAGGGGCTTTTCATAGCAACCGATTGAGACAAACAGACTTCACCAGAGTACGAGTCAGAACTTTTTAAATGAGGCTCCTGCTCGCGGCCTTTTGGGGGAGATCATTTTTCCTTTTGAGAAAGTGTAGGCGCCAGGGAAGTTCATCCGTTTATCTTGAGAACCTAACTCGCTCTCCTGGGTTGTGTGTTATAAATTCCCCTGGCAGTCAAACTCAGCCTCAAGAAATGGAAGCAGTCACCAGTTCCCTTTGCGAGTGACAAAACTGCGAAGATCATTCAAATCCAGGCTGTCCTGTGACATCAGAAGATGACTGCGTCCTGAAGACGTGGAGATCTCTAGGAATACCCATCGTACATGCAGTGTCGTACTTTATAGCGGTCCTATAAAAGCTCCAGTTCTGATTGCTAGAAGCTTAGTTTTGGAAAAAATAATGCTACCATAGGTATACTTTTTTCTTCACATTCAAGCTCAAACATTTCCTAGAGAGTAATTTTCTCCTCTTTAATCTTTTCTGAGTGAAATAACTTGAGGATTATTTAAAGCTCACTCACAAGAGAATGGAGAATGAATGTGACATTGCGGCAATACTTGTGGTAGTTTTGTATCCCCGTGCCTTGCATCTTATCAAGTTATATTTGTTAATAATTTTTAAATCTGCAATGGAGTAGAAATGTGTACAGCATATAATACTAAAATCATTACATCTTTCTGTTTAGTACCAAAATTAAATCGTACGTTTAATGAATCAAATATAAATGATTGCTAGAAGCAAATGGTAATACAGAGATATTAATTGTTTGAACTAATAACATTTTTTTTCCACAAAGCCATGATTTAAGGCTATAGTAATGGAAAAACATTCAAAGCTCTTGAAAGACACTCAAGGAAATGTTGTATGTCAACTTGACAATACTCTTGCCTAAAGGTTGTAATGCACAGACATTACAAAGAGGTTTGGGTTTTTTTGGTTTTTGTTTTAAAGGGCATGAAAGAGAAAATATTACCTGAGTAACTGCAGGCTAGAGCCTGGAGTCATAGTGCTGGGGAGAAAAAAATCCTGCATTAAAATGCGGGCAAAAAGAAAAACTTTAAGGGTAGCGAGCAGTCAGTAAGGTCATTGATGATAATTTAATTAAATATAAGTTATAGAATATGCAGTTGAACCTATTAAAAGAGAATGTATGTGTGAATAGAATGGAATTTATTTTTGCCAAGTTCTAGGGTTTCACTGAATTTCCTTCCGAATGTCAGAGCCGTTTCCTGAAATAGGAAAGCACTTCTGGGAAACACCGATAAAGTTTATCCAAATGCTTCGGGTAATTCAGAAAGCATTCATAGTTTGTGTGTCACTCTGAGTTATGAAACATAACTCGTGTAAGACAACAGCTACCGGAGAAAACAATGACATTTTATTAGTTTGTTGTTGTAGAGCATGCAATATTTTTGGCCATCTTTGAAGGAAACATGTTTAAAAACTCTTCAACATAATACACCAGATCTAAAGTTTGGAAAACTTCAGTACTGGGTACCTGGTGAGCAAAAATGTTATTTACCATCCAGAATCCCTTTGGTGTGTGGAAAATAAATAGGGAGAGCTTGAGATGATGCTAAATACTGGAATGGAATTGTACTGGAGGGAAATACTGAGTTGTAGCAAAGTATTTAGTAAATGCAGTGGCATTTCTATCAAACCGAAGCAGTTAATACGTCCTGTTCTTTATCCTTGAAGTACCATTATCAAACTTGCTTTTACGTGTATTTGATGCTAGAACGTTGGCAAGTAAAACTGTAACTTGAATAATCATGAAAAATATTGGCCAATTTGCAAGTATACCAGGCAGGTCTACTTGAAAGTTTAGCGAAGTTAAAACCAGGTCACATTTACAACATAATTCTGCTTAAAGAAAAGGGCAAGCGTTGTCCTGGGAGGGAGGTGTAACCAGATTGAGGTTTTTACAACTTCTCTGGGTAAGCTATACGAACCGATTCAATTAGATGCTAAAAAGCTGTTACACCTGGATAGGCCCTTGAGGATATAGAATCCAGTGGCATCCCTTTCAGTAAAAAGCAAAAGCAAGGATTGTTACCTAAAAAATAGGAATGGAAACTAAATCCAGGAATGTACAACAGGGCAAATATTAAGAAGGAGCTTTTTTATAAAATAGCAGCATAAAAGCTCGCCCCCTTTCTTATGTGCACACGCCGGTATTTTTTCTAAATAACAACCATTTTCCGATGATGGGGCCTTTATGCTGTTGTTTGCTCTGGTTAGCATTTGGTGCAGTGCAGCTACGAAACTTCATGTTTTCGGTATGTTCTTAGGTTCCTTCCCATCCGTTTTCCGGCCAGCGCACGTCTGGCCATTGCATTGTACTGCTAAGCAGACCCAGGGTTTATGTACGTCTCTGTATCTGGTGCAAAGACCTTGTCTGTGAACTTGCCTTTGTTTAACAATGTAAGGAATTTTATTTGTGAGACACTTGTTTTTTTCTGTTGTCTGCACTTCCCCACCCACCCTTAGCTTGCCCCGCGCGCATACGCTTCCGTATATTTTGAGCGATGCCATGAACGAGAGATGGTTTCTGTCGTAAGGCGTGCAAAGCGCTGCTCTTCAGGACTGTGTGAAGCGTGTGTGTTCTAGGTGTCCAGGAACCCTCACACGCAGGTCTTCTGCTGTAGTGCGAAATCGGAGCCTGTCGTGGCTCATGATTAGTAACTTCACTGATTAACTGAAAAAAGACCTAGTTGAGAATTCTCTCAACTGTTATTAAGGAACATGGAAGGGGAATACAAACACACGTTGCAGCTTGTGGGGTAAGCGCCTCAAATAGGAAAGTGGGGTATTTAACAATAAAAATAAGAATTCAGTCATGAGCTATTAGATTATTTTCCTCACAGGAGAAATGCAAAGTGTGGCTACTTGGAAAATACCTTTGCCAAGAGGACAGAGTGACGAAATACGTTGTTCCGCTCGTACTTCACAGTGAAGAAGGAGTGGGAAGAGATGTAGTATTTCTTTTGAAAAATCCATCACTGGGGCTTCATTCTTTTACCACGTGTCGCTACTTTCCATCAAGTCAGACCGCAGGCGAGGTAGCAGAAAGGCTGGAAACCATTTTGGGATGAGGAGAGAAAATGTCTTTTTATGTATTTCATAGACAACTTCTTCTTGTATGCCTTCCTGTGGCTGTAATTAAGGGAAACCCATATTGCAGCAGCTTCTTTGCTGCAAACTGCTGAATAACAAATGCTTGTCTTCTACCGAATTTTGGTTTAAGCACAGCAAGCTGCTGGAGGAGGAGCAGCATAAGCACGAAGCAGAAGAGCGGGCTCGCAAACGGGGAGGTTATTTTCAAACAGAAAAGTGGAAATGGAGGGAAATGATGTTGATTGCTGTTTGCCTTCCTTGTAACTAGGTCCCACAGCACCGTGGGACCTACCGTGTTTAATTAACGTCATTCATCCATTAGCAACCCTCTTGTTTATTATTGGTGAGAAGTTTTGCTGCTCCACTGGGAGCATGTTAATGCAGATAAAACGTTGCAGCATCTGCAGGTGATGACTCTTGGCGTTTTACTGTGAGGACAACAAGACTATCCCATGTTAAATATTTTTTTCAAGGCAATGATATCTCTGTTCCAAAGTTTTACTGAGCCCCCAATAAAATGCACATTCACCCCGCTGTTTCTGATTTCTAAGTGAGTTAGGCACTACTTGTACTAAAATATTTGTTCAGAAAACTTGATTAATTTGCCACTAAAAGGGGAATGATCCTATGATTTTTATTTTATTTTATTTATGTATTAATTTTATTTTATTATTTTACTTTGCAGCACATATGAGATCATTCTGGGAAATGACTGGTTTCGTTATCTGCGCAACGAAGGTGACTCAATATTCCTTTACAGCTGTGGCGGGATGTTACGTGGTTAAAATCAGGAGTGGGTTTGTCGGTGAGGATGAGGGCTGTGGGACGAGCAAGCGGCTGTACGCGTGCGCAGCCCTGCAGCCGGATGGCAGCTGGTTCCTCTTCTCAAAGTACGTGCCGATTTCTTAACTGCTTAGATTTTCTTCAGCGAAATCGAGACCAGCTTATGATTTATGGAGGCATTCAGATCCGTTTCTGATTCCGTCGCTGCGGTTGCCCTGCAGACCCATTACAAGTTAAGCATTCGAGCTTCGAGTGCTGCTGAATCCTGATGAGATGGATCTTCACTTTGTAATTATTTCTTTGCCCCGGTGTGTAACCATAACAAATCTTGATCTCTTTAATGGTAGCAGATTTTTGTTTATGGAAAGTTATTCGCTACTTACTGTTTCTATATCCGGTCTAATTGAGATGAAAGACTTTATATGTGTAATTACCATTCCCCTGAGATTATTCAGGCTAATGGTTTATAGGTAATTTAAACATTAGATTTGTAGCTTAAACAAGAAACTATTTAATGTGATCTGCGTAGTGCGGCAGTCTTTGTGGGAGCTTTGCTACCAGCTGCTTTTACAAACGCGTGCCGACGATTGGCATCTACAGATGCTTCAGTGTGCGTGGCCCAATTAACCTGCTAGCATTTTGGCCTCCATTTCGGTGAGTTTGGGTCGCTGTGGAAGAGGGACCGATTGCGTAAACAGCTACGAGCGTAGGTTTTAGTCTGTTGAAGGATTATTGGTGAAAGGTAGTTGCAAGCTGTAATATTTCAGTCAGTAAGGCCAGAGCAGGCTGTTCTTCTTGGGGTGGCTCCAGCGAGCTGTTCAGAAGGCCATTGCAGGAATGCCTTGCATGCTGCTTTACTTGGAAAGCTGTGTTTTCCAAACAGTTTCACGTGCGATGACTGATTTTTCTGCTAGACACTGGATAAAGTGTTATTAAAATAATACTCGTGATGGAATTGTCTCCAAACTGTGTCTAATTTTGTCTGGCTCTTGAGCTATTTTTTTTCTCCCTCTGAATGTGTCAAGACAGTTTGAAAAAAAATCATGTTTTAGGCAAATACAGTATTTCAGATTCCTTGCATGAATTATTTTGCTTTACATTTGCCTTTGTTACTTTAATGCCAGTCCTATTTATGGATGCTTTTCTCTTTTCCACAATACATACGAGTATATTTAAATATTTTATGGCTGCTGTTGTCATCCTGCCATGAAATGATCAGTATTCCATGTGTCTTTGAAAAAGTATTTTCTGCAGCATCTTCCAGTCTTTGGTGTTTGTATAATTCTAATTTACAGAACAGTTATAAATGTAGTTACAGTGTCTGTCAGGCAATGTTGACTGTGATTGTAGTTTGTTCTCAATTTATTTTTTCCTTGTTAATCATGCTGAGGTTAAACATCCTATGTCGTTGACCTAGGTAGGTGAAATAAATAGGTACATGTAAGAGTTAGGATCTTCTTGACATGCAGTTGTGGTATATAAAGTATATTAACTTTTCTTTTAGCAGCACCCCCCCAAATCCTAGCTGAAGGGCCAATGAGGAGGAGGCGTTTCTAATGAAGAGTTCCTTAGGCAAATGTAAGATAGCAGTTGGTAAAGTCTTGAGGTTTTGTGGAGATGGTAACGGTTAGTGTTCACCTCTCTCAGCTTCAGTCATCCCTCAGTACGTAAAGCCAGTTTCTCTTAAATTGGCGCTTTCTGGACAGTGGGCTTTTTCCAAGGTGAAATAGATTGTGTTTGATATCACATGTGACATTTTATGTGTCTGTAATATTTTCAAAAAGAATCACCTTTAATCTATGATGTTGCCATGATAACATTGCAACAAAGCTTGTTTTAATAGCAGGGTTGCCTAACACTTGTTGGAACAAGTCAGCGATGCACTATGACAGCTTCTGATTAAAAATATTGATTAATCCCATTTCTCACTCCCAGTGCTGTGGACAGCCGTGGGAATTTACGGAAAGCCCTCACGTTTCTTATTTCTGATTTTTCTAGAGGGGAACTGTGCCATGAAAGCATTGGCCAGTGTAACTGTATTTACAAAAACGACTGTGAAATTCATTGGAATAGATGGATTAACTGAAGATAAAACTAAATCCTTTTTTATATCACTTTTGCACTTCTACACAAGTGCTTAGGAAAAAGAAATCTATTCATTTGTATTGACATAAGTATGTACTTACTGCACTGTCATTGCCAGCACGTACCGTCCACAACAGGTTTCTGTGCTGCAGCAATATTATATGTGTGTAAGAGCAAGAGTAGCATTTTTCTTCTTCCGTAACCAGTGTGAGTGGTTGTGCTTTAGATCAGGTCAGGCATGCAGAAACAAAAATATTCTCTAGGTTTTATGGCCAGAGACTTCTTAAACTTGCTTTGGGTTTTTTGCGGGGGTTGGAGGAGGAAAAAGAAATGCTGGAAATGGAATGATACAGCTGTTTTCATCTGCTTGCTTGTTTTTATTCCTGTAATTAAGAGAGTAAGGACAATGCACATCGTTATTCGGGCAGAACACTTGCTATTTTGGGTTTTACTAATATTCATTAAAACCAGCCCTCTGTGTATCACACATTATTTGTAGGAATATTTTGAGAAATGAGAGAGAAAAAAATGAGAAATCTCCAGGAAATTTATATCCTGAGCCCTTATACTGGTTCTGGGGGGAGAGAGAGAGTATGGCAGAGTAATTTCAAGGGAGTGTTACAGTCTTGGTTGGAAAACGGAATCTTTGGGGAAGTAGGCTGTTTTGATGTCAGAATGACTTTGAATGAGAGTTACATTTCGTTTTCTCCCCTTTCTTCTGTCTAACGTTACTTTTGGTAAACAGACAGCAGTAAAAAGCTAATCCTTTACCATTAACCCCCGCTAATTTTTCCACTTTAGATGTTTGTGAGAACAGAATAAGCGAGTCCGTTACTGATTGCATTCAATGGTAAGATCATCTGGAATTCCTAATGAATTCCTTCAGCTCAGATTATGTGCTACGTTCTACCGTTTACAAAAGGGAACTGTGATGATTACTTCAAACCCGTTCTTGTGGACAAGTGTTACAGTTAGGTGCCATCCAGGCAGCAGCTACGATGGTAGGACTTGCAGAGCATGTATTAACTTTCTGTCGTGCTTTGACATGGGAAGGGGTTTTTCCCGTATGAAATCATACAGGAGTCACAACCCATGGCAAGTGCGATTGCAGGGTTTATTTGAATATGTGCTATCATATGAAGTTTAAAGAGAAATTTAATGGAAATTTGACTTTTGTGTCATAAACCACCAAGCAGGAAGTACAAATAAATTAGGGTCGCCATCACGTTCTGAAATCAGTTTGGATAGTATATTAGATAACAATTCTAAAAAGTACAAGGAACTTCATTTCCGCAGGTTAAAACTTCGCACACAAACGGTGTTTTAACTGCAATCTTAATCTAATTGCAACAAATGTAGGCTTTTTTAAAATGTGAAAAACCTTCCCAATTAAAATGGTGTCCCTTTAATAAGGCAAGCGTCAAATACGTATATGTTACAATACAGATCATGGGACTTTAGTATACAAAATAAAGTGGTAAGCAAAATTGCTTTCTGTGTTTATCTGATACTCAATAAAAAGCTAGCAGCATTAGGTTCCTGTTGATATGATTGTAAATAAGCAGAAATATGTCTCCTTCGGGGCTATCAGACTTTAATACAAAGATCTTTAGGAGGAAAATATGTACCTTTCATTCATTACAAGTGTTCCCAAAAGAAGCTATCAGTGCAGATATACTTTCTTTTTTGGATCATGTGGGTATCATGCAAATCACATGGAAATTCATTTTAGCTCGGAAAGTGTTGTCTCATCATCCGCACCTGGAGCGTTCCAGCCTGCGTGTTTCTCAGCGTTCTCAGTGTCGAAAATGCTTGAGCTGTTCTGCATGGAGCCCATAACAGAGTAAAACATAATTGCTATTGACAAGACAAATTACTATTGTTGGTGGTAGGAATCGTTTCAGCTTTATAATAATACAACTATCCTTATTGTTATTAAAAATTAATGGATACTGATTTGCTTTGCTGTAATGTGGGTTTTAGGTAGAGATCATGTTCCAGCTCCTGTGCTGCATTTATGTTCTTCTTGTAAAATTACAATTTTTTTCTTCTTAAAAAAAAAAAAGATTAAAAGAAAGAAAATTTGCAGTCAACAGATTCCCAGTTTTATTTCTCACAGATGCACAGAATCACTATGCTAAAAAGCGACATGCCCTGTTTAATTTAAGCAAAACAGAAGAGATCAGAATAAGCGGAAAAAAGAAATCTTCAAAGGTTCTATTCCTGAGAAAAGAACAGTCAAAATATTCAGGGCAGAATGTAGTTTTCCTGGACCATAGCAACTGTGACATGGCAGCAGATTTTGTTATTAGCACGGAAGAAAAGGAACCAAGTATTGCTTCCTTTCCAAATACCTAAAACTACATATGGGCAGCTCTTCTGAGAGCTCAACCCAGTTCCCACTGAAATCAATGCAAGTCTTTCTCGTGACTTTAATGGAAAGCAAGTAAATATTTTTGCCAAGGCATGTGATGCTGAAAGGCCATAACGTAAATGGTAATTAAAACCTCATGTAACTGAAAATACTGTTCTTGAGTTCTTTGATTATTCATTTTTAATCTTGCAGTTATTACCTAAATTATTTTCTGAAGAGGCTGGTTTTACTTTTGTAAATAGGGAATATCACAAGTTAGAGGGTTTCGGTTAAACAGGACTATCCACTTCAATCAATGAGCTTCAGTATCTGATTTTGAAAAGCACGCCGTGTTCTCCGTCAGAGAAATGGCATTTAGGAGATCTTTAGCCTCTGAAAAGCTTATTTAATGATTTTATTGATGGGAAGGAGAGGCTACCACAATGTTCCCACTCATTAGGGCTTTATAACCTTCTTGATTGAATATCGTGTGATTGGTAAAATTTAGATCAAAAAAGAGTATGTTATGTAAATCTTTTATTAAAGAAATTACTCAGTAAGTGTGCTTACTCAAAAGAATATTAAAATAGAGCTTTGGGGAAATAATTGCTGCTCTACCAAACGGCTGCTGGTGGTGATTCTCTGAAAGAACCCTACCACGTAGCTGTGGTCTGTTTGGAAGAAGCAATTCAATCTTTCTCTTAGTAACTACTTTTTTTCCCCCTTAATGATGGATACTAATTTCTGAAGTTGGTCAAACTCTTTCCTTAATTAGGTCCTTTTTGTTTTCACATAGAAGGGAATTTTCACATCATGTCTGCTTTCCACAGAAAATTTTGACTTTCTGTCTGTTGACTTTCTATTAAAAGTAGAATTAATAATTAAAGTACAAAGTGTGGTGCTTACAGTGATAGTTGGAGTTGCATTGCCTGGCTGAGAGAATTTCTGTTGCGATGATTTGCATTGAACTATTTGTCTTGTGTTTAGACAAAAGGAAAACTTAGCTCCTCTTTGCTCACCATCTACCATACAGATTATCACAGTAGGATCTGAGGGTTTACATAAACAGATCAGGGGGAAAAAGTCCTCAAAGTAGTTTAAATTCTTTAACACCTTTTTTTTTTTTTCCTAACCTGAGACCATTATCTTCTGTGTTAGGAAAAATAACATATAAATGAAAAAAAAAACCTTAACATTTACCTAAGATACTGTGTTTGTAACACAAAAGGCCCTCTTTTCGATCGATTGCACTTTTTTCTTTTTCTGTCCGCTCCTTCCTGCCCCGCAAAGGGGGATTAATGCTATTCCCCATTTTTCTCCACATTAATCAGACTGGGCTCTGCTTTACTGTGAAGTCTGTCCTGCAGAGTGCTGTTCAGATGAGTCTAAATGATTAAATGAAATATCTGAACGATTCACAGCGTAGTAATTCATTTTTACAAAGCAACATACTAAAAATGGTTGGATCGCTGCTGTCACTGCAGTATTGTGCGAGCAAATGGATTTGTTTATCGATGCCCCTTTCCTCTGCACATGGCTCTTATTTTTCCTGCCTTCCTCCTTTGCCAGTGTGTGCGTACACAGTCCCAGTTCAAGCTTACGCATTCATTCTGAGGCCAAAAAGAAGCTGAGGGAAATTGTCAGGGGAGGGATTGGGACGAAGGCTCCCGAGCCCTACCCACGACCTAGCAGGCTTTCATGTCTGAGATGAGGCTCCGGTTCAGAGCTGCGTTTATGACATTAATCCATGTAGAAGGGCGGCCCAATTCTCCTCTTAATAACGATTTGTCTGCCCCAAACATCTGTCTAGGCCCCAGTGAAAAAACAGCTAGAATTTCTATGCTATTGATCCATTTGTCGTGAAGCTAACACAAATCCCCTTGCTCTTACAGAGATCAAAACAGGAATACGTTGGAGCTGTGTGGACCAGGGAAGAAGAAATGGATGCCGAGCTTGTCCGGGGTGATGGGGGAGAGCTGAGGAACACTGGGACCGGTGTGGCTGAGCAGACTCTGAGGCATGGCAGGGAAGCTGGTGTGTAATGAATTACACTACGTTGGTAGCTTCTGAACTGTTCTTTCTTCTGCTTTTTATCTCTATTTTTTTGAAAGAGAAAAGTGACTAGATTTCATGAAAGATGTGCTTAATTTCCTTCTGGTATTGTTGGTCAGGAATCATAGGCCTCAACCTTGTTTCAGTCCTTTTGTAATGTTGGTTGAGCATATGGAAGCTCCCTGTAAAACGTGTGCTATCTTGTGTTTTCTTCTTATTTGGCATTACTTAGAATCATAGAATGAATCACAGAACGGTTTGGGTTGGAAGGGACCTGTAGAGGCCATCCAGTCCAACCCCCCTGCAGTGAGCAGGGACATCTTTAACCAGATCAGGTTGCTCACAGCCCCGTCCAACCTGACCTGGAATGTTTCCAGGGATGGGGCCTCCACCACCTCTCTGGGCAACCCCTTCCAGTGCTTCACCACCCTCACTGTAAAACATTTCTTCCTTCTATCCAGCCTAAATCTCCCCTCCTTTAGTTTAAAACCATCACCCCTTGTCCTGTCACCACAGGCCTTGCTAAAAAGCCTGTCCCCATCTTTCCTCTAGGCCCCCTTGAAGCACTGCAAGGCCGCACTAAGGTCTCCCCGGGGCCTTCTCTTCTCCAGGCTGAACAGCCCCAACTCTCTCAGCCTGGCCTCGTAGCAGAGGGGCTCCAGCCCTCGGAGCATTTTTGTGGCCTCCTCTGGACCTGCTCCAACAGCTCCATGTCCTTGTGCTGAGGGCTCCAGAGCTGGACGCAGGGCTCCAGGTGAGGTCTCACCAGAACAGAGTAGCATTATTTAGCATTATTGACTTTGTTGCTATCTTAATGAGGTTTAAAGAAGAAAAACAGAAAATCAGCTGACTAACAGAAAGGAGGATTTTGCACCTGTATAAATGATATTAAAAGTGATGCTGTCACCGTAAAAAAAAAAAAAAAAAATTCCAAAAAGCTTTTTCTCTCTTGATAAAATGACACTTGGGAATACTAATACTAAAAATGGTTAGAAGATTAAAAAAACCCCCTGTGCACCCTCAAACAAAACCAAGCATAGATGTGGTCTGCACAGCTCTTGCTGCTCGATGTCCCTCTGCCCGTGGACTGTGTCGTTAAAAGAAAGGCAGCAGCGGGTTTGTGTTTAGATTTGGATACAAGCCCATTACGCTATACAACGCAGACCTTACTTTTCTTTCGCGTTGTGGTCCTCCAGCTTTTCACTCACATTCATTCTGTGATTGTGCTGGGACATAGAAGTTGTGGTTTGTTTTTTTTTTTTTTCCCTCTACATCGCTTTATTTTACTTTTTTATTTTACTTTTTTTTCATTAACATAGTTGGTGCTGTTGCAAGGAGGTTGGGAAAAGGAAGGCACGTTTGTTTATGACAAGGCCCTTGGCCTTGTTTTTATTTGGTGGAACTCATAGCTAAAATCGGATCCGTCACCGATCACGGCACTTCACTTCAAGCCTTCCCGGTTTCTTCCCCATTGTCTTCATCCTCGGAATTGTGAATCAATTCCCTTTGATCTAAACATAAAAGCCCAGGAGGCTTACGGTGTGGATATCTTCCCCGGTGCCTGCCTTCATTCAGTTCTGTTGCTGAGTCTGGCCGAAGGAAATCGGATGCCATACTGAACTGACAATTTTTAGCTCTGTTCACGACTGCCAGAAAGTAATTTCTAAGAAAGTTCGAACAAGCTTTGCATTGTACCGGTCTATGCTTTTTTTTTTCTTTTTAGTACTCCATTTAGCACATGCAAGTAATTTTTTGAAAGAAGCAGAAAGTATCTGAAGTAGAAAGTTTAAATGCTTTTTCCTTAATAATGAAAATTTGAATTTTCTGAGGAATAAAATAAAAATAAAAAATTATTCAAAAGAACGTGGAGTAATATGTCTCAAAATGTTGAAGAATTCCGAGGAACAGAAGTATTTTGTCAGATGTACCAATTTTGGCCATCTGGAGTAAGCTGGAACTACAACAAAATACAGTTGCCTCCCATTTTTGCAAAAATCAATTTTTAAGCTTTTCGGTGTCGTCTTAGTTCAATTCTGCAGACTGGTGCTGTTTGGTTCCTGTTGCGTAGTATGCGTCAGTGTGGGTTTTTTTTTTTCTTTGCTCAAAGTCTGGACAGCAGAAAATAAATGTGCAAAACGTTAGTTTTTGCTATGATTTGTGAGACTATTATGGTATACAAAATGAATATTTAAGGAGAGAAGCCTAGTACTTCTCAGGAGTTTTATACTGCAACTCTTCTGGCCAAAATTAGAAAAGTCTTTTGCCAAATTAGCTGCTGCAGGCAGCTGAAATTTTTGAGAGAGACAATATCTGTGAGACCATCAGTGTCTCTTCTGTGGGGGAAAAAATACCAAGTCCAATCCTTCCTGGTTACTTCATCTGAAAAATACTAAGATGGTGGCAAAAGGGGACGGTTGGACCCTCTTAGCTACGTGGGGTTATAGCTAACAACTCTGAGTAGTTCTTATCCTTCCATTTCCCTTGCTGCTTCTTCACTTTCACCTTCTGTTTGTTAACACCTCCGCTGTGTTAGGTGTAAATGCCTCCAAATTCCAGATTATGTGCAATGGTGATTTTCATAGCTGAGAAGGAAAAAGTGGATTTTTGTGGGATAAGGGTAAAAAAGGATCTTGACTGAATCAGCTGTCGCTGAATATGAAATCTGTTTTACACAAATGATTTACAGAGTGCTAGGTTTTTGTTTCTAAGTTCTTCCAATGGACCAATACTTAAAAAATAGTTTTGATCTTTTTAAATACAAAATTATGCTAGTCAGAAAACTTACTTAAAGTGCCAGTTTTGTCTGCGTCATCAATCATGAGACTTCAGATGGTTGGTGGGTTTGTTCTTTTTTTCCCTGGGTTTTTAAGTCTTTAGACTTCACATTCTAAAGCTCTTTCCACAAAATAAGGGCTTGAAAATTTATTTTCTTTCAGAATGATTAAAGTTCTAATCTGATTCTGAAAGTTAGGGATTAAAGCATTTAAACAGATATCTGAATTTTTACGGTGTTGTTGCTGACACTACGGTTTTATTTTATATCGACTACAGCATAGTCAATCATTTTAGTCATGCCTTGAAAATGAAATGTGATTTTTTGTGACTGTAGGCTCAAAAGTGAGCACCCGTGGGAAGCTCTTCTCGTTGTGGCCAGCCTGGAAAACATGGGAGCCAAACTGCCGTTCCCCAGGTTTCGTGGTTCCTCCAGCAGTTATCCAAGCCGCGTTCTCTGTCTCAAAACAAAGATGTCAGATTGGTTTTATGCACCAATAACCTAAACTGCTACTGTGTTTTCCAAGATGTCAGGAATCCTCAGTGTCTACTAATCAGCTCTTACAAACCTGTGCTTCCTTGTAATTGATTGTATAAGGCAACCATGGGGTTTGAATACAGAATTTTGCAGCATATTGGAAAATTAAAACGTATAGGAAGCAGAAAATTGTTGGTTTGGTTGCGTTTAAAATAATAGCAATCTCTCTGCCACTTGGACTAAACTAAGGAGACTTCTTGAAAGAGCAAAGCTTTTTCCTGTGTAATTTATGTTACAATGCGGTGACTTGGCCATTAAATAAGTGGTGTCTTCAGTGTTGAGCGATAAGCGCTGTTATGTCTGGGAACTCAGCTCCTATGGCAGAAGGAGATCTTATTTATTTCTGGTCGGTTGCCATATAGGGACAGCTCATCCATCACAAATGGTTTGTTTGCGACGCTTTCCTGATATTTTCAGCTGTGAAAGCTTTTGTATGACCTACTGTAGTAACAGCTTATCCTGAGGAATGTGGATATATGGAAAAAAAATTATTCTCAGAAATACTTCACACAAAAAGAAAGCTGGCATGTCTACTGAAGCCTATTGATTACTGAGGATTTCTCTCAGGATAACTGCGAGCTGATTTTTGACCTCCTGTTTTATGCTTTTAGGCTCATGTTTATTAAAAAAAATCATTTTTACATGCTACATAGCTTTCTGTTTGTTAGTTGAGGTGGAATTTTAAGTATAACTACAGTTATCATATATGGGGCAAAACTTTTCACTGAGAAAAGTCAATGAAATTACACTAGAGAAATTAAGATTAAAATTAATGAACAACTGTTACAAGCGCATTTTCCTGGGCTAGTCCTACGACAGTTAATATCTGATCATCTGCTGCAAAATAGCAGTGAATGAAGCCTGGCAGAAATGTGGTTTTAAAGTAATGATCTATCTGGGGGGAAAAAAGCTATTTCTGTTAATTACATCTTTGCAATTGAAGCCTACTGAAAAGCATGGCAATCCAATATACACACAGAAATATTTTAGATTTCCTACCCTCAACAATGATGTCTAAATGATTTTCCATTTAAAAGTAAAAATAATCAAATATTTCGGGGATAACCTGACTTTTGTATACTCAAGGACTGCAGGAGCTAAAAATGGTCCGCATCATTTTGTCTGAAATTATCCATCAGGTTTTGGATTTTCATTCCAACTCAGAACAACTGGAGTTCTGAAAGTCCCTAATAGGGATTTTTCTGGTTTTTATTTTATTAACTTCTAAATCTATGTAAAATGAACACAAACTGAATTTTAGATATTTTCTACTGAATTTCAGATACGTTCTGGTTTTTATCTTGCCCATTGGTGATTGAGAACTGAAGCACCTCTATTGTGAAAGTCTTGGTCTAAAACTAACAGGTGTTCCTTGGCCTGGCAGGAAAGAAGGGGTGTTTTGCTGTCAAGAACCATCACCATTTCCAGGAAAACTTTTTGCTTTTCTAGGATTTTTAATTTTATTTTTTGTTGGAAAATTGCTTTGAGAACCACAAGTAGTAACAAACCAGAAATAAATACTCTCTATTTTCATATTCCATGTGCATTTCATGGTATTTTGTTACCATAAAAAACCTACCTTGATTCTTCCCCTTTTCAAAGGAATGGTGACGTTCTCTTTGATTTTAATCTTAGTAGCAACGTGAGCCCCGAGTGTTTCTGGCAGCCGTGTTCTTTATGTGACAGGTCTATGGACTAAACCAGCCAATTACGCAGGGAGGGGGTTTGCGTTGACTTTCTTCTTTGCATGAATGCAATTTAAAAAATACAGTGGTTTTCAAAATGTCATTTCCCGATTAATGCCCTGGTATATTAACATCACCGTGGCGTGTGCTTGCTATTTCTATGGAATACAAATATATTAGGACTCAATACAATCGCAACTGTTTTACGGCAGCTTAGTAAATGTGCGCTTTGTGTAAAATGCGGTTTGTTGCACAGTGGAAGTGAAAATGTAGACACGGGTGGTATGAAATATATCATGAAGTAGATTGTGCCATATGAAATGCAAACAGATTAAATACAATAAGAATGATAACAGGAAGAATAATAGCGTGTGTAATAGTTCTTACCGCAGAATTAAGGTACAAAAGCTGAACATGGAAACCTGTGTGTACGATTGCTTTTCAGCGTAGCAGGTCGGTGTGGAGATCCTCAGTGGACACTTCCATGCAGCTCCGATGTCAGTGCTTGTCACAGCTGTCAGATCAATTTCCATCAGTTACAATTAACTGTGTGTTTTATTTTTTAAATTGTTTATCAGTGTTCATAGCCCAATTAAGTGAAACTACAATAATATTTCATTTGATAACATCTTTCTGGTAATTAAATTTTTAATCTTCTGTCAGAATGACTGAGAAGCATTTCAGCAGTTTTCAGTTTATTTCTGCTTTCCTGGAATCTAACAGTGAAAATGAAAGCTTTACCCTTTTCAGCTAAAACCCTGTAGTTTACAATTAAAGGCCTTTTACAGTTCAACCAAGTTCAATTGACTTGCTAGATTAATATCAAAACTGAAAATCAAAGTATTAAAAAAAATTGAAACTTCATTATTTATCTGTTGAGGATTAAATAAGGAAACAAAAGGATATAGAGAAGAAAAATTTTTGACGATTTTCATAACAACATTATCAATTTTAAGCATGAGAAAAAGTTGATTAAAACCTACATTGTAAAATGTCCTTCATGCATATTGAACAAGCAGTGGTGGAAGCTGGTGATTTTATTATGGCTGGGTGGAAGGAACAATTATGAGTAATGAACAACTCTTATCTTGTTTGTTTGGGGTTTTTTTAAGAAATAGTTGTTTCTGAAAACAAAGTATCATTTGTACTTATGAACGAGAGATCTACGGACAGGAAAATCTTCCAAAAAGTCATTGATAAGATATTCTTTATCCAGAAGCCTTACAACAGGTAGTGAAATCTAGTTATGGAAAGTTATTTACATTTATCAAATAAGTGAGGATCAATCCACATGAGAAATGATGAAAAAACAGCTCAAACAAGATCTAAATAAGCTGGAGTTTAGACGACTACCCCAGCACATGCCTATCGTCAGTCTTGTTACGATGGTATAAGAAGTTGCGATTGAGACGTGTAATTGTCATTGCTTGTTCCAACTGTTGTGTTGAAGCCAGGAATAACATTTTAGATTCTTCTGTATTGAGTAAGGCCAATTTCAGGAAAAACAGTTTGCTTTGGTTTCTTGCTATTTTCTACTTTCTCAGGGCTCTACATTTTTTTTTTTTATTATTATTCTTTTTTTTTCCTCCCCAGTTGCCTAGAAAGATTAGCTGACAAAATCATTCTGCTGATTTAATAGGTCTCTGAAAACTTGTTCACAGTAGTGGTAATTAAAATTATTCGTGTAGTATTCTTAGAATTTGGGTTGATTGCAGTTCCTCTGTGATATTGGTAACTTTTGTAGGAGTATCTTCTGAAAGGAGAGTCAATTCCGAATTAGCAAATCAAAAAGTTATCTCTTAGTATTATTGCAATTCATCTGTGTATGTGGCTTAGAGTATTCCACTATGCGTTTTTGTAATGCTTTCAAGTAGCGTAATAAACTGAATTTATGCCACGTGATTATAAACATTACAGGAGATAAACAAAAAACGTAGGAAAAGTTGTTGACTCTTGAAATTAAGAGTTATATTTTTCTTATTCCTCGTAATATAGTAGCAAGCAGCTAAGGTAAATCCAGAAACTTCAACAAAATAAACCTCTTTGGTTTTCTTAATAAGATTAGAAATGAAAAACCTATTCCTTAAATTTCTACACTGATGTGGTCTCTACCTAGAGAGCTTCAAAGGGAGATAGCTGTTTATGTAGCTCAGCTTTGCTTGCAGTTTAGTTTTTCATTTGTTTATGATTCTTCTAAATGACAAAGATTTGCTGGGGAAAAAAGCAGTCTTCTAAGGGATTTGGAACTATTCTCCTAGGATATATCAGCGTGCATCTTTGTTGTAATTTTTCAAAATATATTGTTGTATACAGATTGCAGAACAATAATCCTTTCCTTTTCTGCAGCGTCTTTTAGAGATTTCAGAGCAAGTTGCAATTAAGCCACGGTACATTCCTTTAAAGCAGTTGGTATTATGTGTGTTTTAGAGATAAGTTTCATAAGAAGTGGACGGGAGGATGAGCAATAAAGACACAGGTTTCCTCTGTGCTTCAGCTCTTTCGGGCACAGTAGAGGTTTGGGGAAACCAGGACGAGCTCACAGGCTGTGTGAAACAGGTTTGAAACTGTAAATATCATGAAGCTCAGCAATTTTGGAGGGTTCTGTATAACCTGTATGGTAATGAATGGCTCAGAACAGTTAGTGGAGAGTTAAGCGAGAGGAAGTGTCTGGTATAAGCTGCTTGCCCACTTTCCTCCTGTTGTCAGAGAGAAATACAGACTTCCAGAGGACTCATCCCTTCCCCTCTCTCTCCTTAGCCTGTAGACAGAACCAAGACAAGTGGCCTGTAAGAGATGCCTGGAATTTTAAATGACTGCTGTTAGTTGAGGTGAATCGGATGCCCGGCTGCTCCTCCTCCTAGTGTAGGCAAGAGCAAGTGTAGATAAAGGTGAAGGCACTGAACATGATCGTGCTTGGGAAGACTAAGGCTGAGTGTTTTGTGTTGCATCCAAATTAGGACAAACTCCAGAACTTTACAATAGCAAAACCAAATACCTTAAGGCAGACCCGTGGTTTCTATAGGGCATATGCTCATCTTGCAAACTGTCTGTAAAACTGGACTGAGGATTTTAATAAGGGCTTCGTATGCTTATGACGTTGAAGCACTCCTGTAGCTGTGCCAGCCCTGTCGTTTGGCGAGGCCTCTGCGGAAAATCACGTACAGAAGAACCGCTGATGTTGGATGTTGAAGTGGCCCTTTGAAGAATCCAGCTATAGCGGTTTAACTGACGTGGCTTTGTAATACAAAGCACACAGGATTAGGGATGAGCCACACTCAAATCAGGACTGTTTGGTGCCTCTCTGGTGTATAAAGAGAAACAACATTTTAACTACTATTTTTGTTAAGTCTTCGGAGAGTGCCCTGTGTCAAAGGTAGCCTGAGCTAACTGCCTCCTATAGGATTTCCAGTGGTATAAAAAGTAAAGAAGGTAGAGAACTGTAAGAACTTCCAGAGTTTGGCAAAGGTGAATCCAAAAGTCACGATGTAACAGAATACGAAGAAGTTCTTCTTGGCTGTCAGAGGACCAGCTCCCAGATCTCAAGGTGACCTGAGCCTGGACAATTTCTTGTCGCTGTATTAATTTTAGACTTTGTAGGCAGATCACTTGGGTGTAGGTTGTCTGTTAGTACCTCCCAGAACACAGTCTAACTGCTTATTTTGAAATTGAACTGCTGGCTCCTTAAACTTCCTCTGTAGCCTAAACGTACCTAATTCTAGAATCTCATTATAATTTTCCTGGTTTACTATTAAACGCTTGAAGAGTTTCATTTACAGAATTTGCAAGAGTGCGTGCAGCTCCATGTACGGTAGAGTCAATGGTACAGACATAGCCTTGTGTGCCTTGTTCATGTGAGTACTCCCCCAAGAAAATCCCTGTAAGTGTTTGCGTGCGAAGGAGTGAAGTGTAAGCACAGGGTTACTAAGCAGGGGCTTCAGGCCACATAATCTTTACGTTTCCATAGATGTGGACTGGCAGCTAATGGGAATTTCAAAAGAACTTGGGAGACTAAAATCACCCTTGAAGCTCTAAGCACCCAAATGCCTTT
The DNA here is from genome assembly GCA_013401315.1 of Balaeniceps rex. Classification (NCBI taxonomy): domain Eukaryota; kingdom Metazoa; phylum Chordata; class Aves; order Pelecaniformes; family Balaenicipitidae; genus Balaeniceps; species Balaeniceps rex. The sequence goes on along the minus strand of VYZW01008987.1, from coordinate 27,274 downwards.
GTAAATCGGCCTTTTTTGGTCCATCTGTGATGTGCTATACTGGATGCTGCGTGCATTCTACCTTGCTTATTTAAAAGAGGAACAGCGTATGTATTTAAAGCTATATTCCTTGGTTCCATTTTTGTTTTTAAATTCTTCCATCATTGTCCAAAATATCAGGTAGTGTTTTTACCACAACAGTAGCAATAGCCTTTTATCTCAGTCTCTAAATTAAGGAGGCTCCCGTTAAATTTCACATGCGCTGTACATTATTAATTAGAAGTAAAGGTCCATTCATTAGAATGAATGGTCACTAACGTAATTGTTCTGGGTCCTGATTAAACAAATGCAAATGGCTGGATCGGTAGAACTACAGATGCCAAAACAATTAATACCAAAGGAAATATTCACCAAATTGCTTGATATTCTCCTATACAATTAAATGACATGAAAGAGGTCACTGAGCTCTTCCAAAAGAGACAAGGTGTCTATGACAGAAAAAGCATGAAAAAGTTGCAAGAGCTAGAAGACTCAGAATTTTTCCACGGATTCTGTGTGAACCATAAAATAAACTGAAAAGTTCTCTTTATGTTTAAAGAACACAACAGATGAGGAGTGCATAACGTACGGTAATTCAGTGTGTATCAGGAAAAAGAATATCTCACCAAGGAAGAGTCAAAGGTCACTGCTAAGAGCAGCTGTGTCTTCTTCAGGTATGAAATGCATGAACAGTTGATTTTCCTAGGTGTGCTGGGCTTACAGGACATTGTGCTGAACTTACATGAGTGATGACAACCCAGTTTAACCTCTTGATGCCAGGATAGATGAGATTTTCATGCAAATTCATATTAAATATATATGAGGCATAGATACGGGACAGGAGCTGCAATTTCCTTCAGGTGTTTGTAACAGGAGTTGCTATGGCATCGTTCTGCTACTGTTGTTATTCAGAAGTTGGCATCTTAAGCCAGGTATAAGATTTTCAATGTTAAGAGTGCTGAATTTCTTTAAATTGGTGGCAGTGAAGACCTGGAGTAACGCTGCAGAAGTTAGTCGCTATTCACTGATGGAAGATGAGAGTCTGGATGTGATTTTGAACAGTTTGGCTTTGTAGTGAAATTTGCAATCTGTCTTCTGAATTGTTGTCATCCAACTAGAGCAGAAGTGCTGCTTTGATGTCTCGTGTTAGTCGTCATCACACAGTGTGGGAAAATGAACTATAAATACTGGCAAGAGAGAGACACATGGAGGGAACCTCTGCCGTTCGTAAAATTCTCAAATATTCAACACTGAAATGTCTCATTGCTTCTCTGCTTAGTACCAGTCACTTCTGCCCTCCCTGCTCACTCCATGTGGGCTCCTACACCACTGTTCGTGAAAGAAGAGAATAACTAACATAGAACTGTGAGAGAGAAGTGTGAAAATCCTCAAATATTTTTGTTCTCCTTTTCCGTCTGAAATAACAAGCGACAGAAGAGGGAATGTAACTGCTTTGCTAATTCCTTCAGCATCATTAACACAGGGACATCACGTTAATTTAATGTGGGAATTTTATGACCTAACTTCCTCTTCCTACCAGCTGGGCATCAAGTCAGAACTAGGCACCTAGGAGAACCTCTGAGGTTAGGAGTGGCTTTAGTTGGTACTCCACCAAGCCGAGGTGCCTGTCCCAGGGAGAGTGTGTCATTGCCTGGAGGTGGCTCTCGCCACTGGTTGTAACGGGAACCTTCAAAGCGGGGGTGGGCTACGTGCCTGGTTGCTTGGTGGCTAATGTTAGATGGGATTAATTTTACCTGGGGAAATGAAGTGAAGTCTTTAGCCAGCCTGTTGTTTATAACTGCTCTTTATACCTGAAAATGCTGTTCAGCAAGCTACTTGAGTAGACACTTCACTTCAGGTACATACATATGCCTTGTTTATTTTACTGGTGGACTTGGAAATTCCAGAAATTCCTCAGGGGTTTCTTTATTGGGACCAATTATATGTCCTGACATGGTAATCAGTAGTCCCATTGTAGTCATAGGACCATGTTGTCTTGAATATCAGTGCATAGCTATTCATAGAATCATTGATGTTGGAAAAGACCTCTAAGATCATCTAGTCCAACCATCAACCCAACACCACCACGCCTACTAAACCATGTACCGAAGTGCCACGTCTACACGTTTTTTGAACACCTCCAGGGATGGGGACTCCACCCCTTCCCTTCCCTGGGCAGCCTGTTCCAATGCTTGACAACCCTCTCCGTGAAGAAGTTTTTCCTAATATCCAATCTAAACCTCCCCTGGCACAACTTGAGGCCATTGCCTCTCGTCCTATCACTTGTTACTTGGGAGAAGAGACCAACACCCACCTCGCTACACCCTCCTTTCAGGTAGTTGTAGAGGGCAATAAGGTCTCCCACCCAACATAATTCTTATGGTTTTCCACTTCTCTGTGTAATGTAGTAGAAGACTACGTGTGTCTCTACCTTATTGGGGGAACAAAAAAAAAAAAAAGAAAAAAGCTACTGATTTCTAAATTATTTAAAGTGTAGTTTACAAGACTGGAAGTCTCCCTAGAATGTGCAGTACAACTGATTAATTCTTTGTAGTGCAAAATATTTCATTATGAAGTTGAAGTTTATTGAAATTGAAAGTTTTGCATAACAGGATCAGTTTAAATGAAACTGTGAGGTAATAGTCTACTTGCTGGCCCTTTTGGTATCAGTTTATGTTTTTCTGTATAATTTTGTAATTTATTTTCTTATCTTCTCCACCACCAGGTTAGATAATGTTTTGGGCCAATGCATATTAGGTCTTTTCTCTTTTAAGCCATGGCATTTAAAAAAAGAAAAAATCTCCTGGGTGGTTTTTTTGTTTTGTTTCTTTTTTTTTTTTCCCCCCAGGGAAGACTGGGTTATTGTGAAATTTTTTTTTCCTCTCTTAAAGGGATTAAAAAAGTATCGGTAAAGTCAGCCTTAAATGTTTTTGTCAATGTTAAAATCCTGAGTATTTCCCAGAACATAAAAGGAAAAAAAAAAAGGAGTTTGTAGAGTTTGTGAAATCTTTTCATGGCCGTAGGGGTGTTGAACTAACAGAGAACAGGAAAAGATTGTAACTTTCATGATCCCAACTGTAAAGCAAGGCATGCTTGCTAGTGGTAATAGGTAATGTGAATTTTCCGGCTTTCCTAAGAGAAGGGAAGAATGGCTTTTCAAAAAATTGAAAAAGAAAACTTTATTGTTTGGGAATTGTTTTGGAGAGGTAAAGGGAGAGGTTAATGGTTAGGTATGTTTGGATGCTTGAGAAATAACCTTTGCCCATCTTGGGTTACAGTATGATGTGGAAGGTGGTGCATTTTGTGCTTTAGTAGGTGGGAGGTTGATTTTAAGCTCTTATCTTTTTGTTAATTTGTCATTTTTCCTGTTTCTAGTTTAAGTTTGAATTTTATTAAAAGCAAGAGAAAAAATAAACTGCTATGTATTTTTTTTCCCCCCCCAAAGAATTAGAAAGGTGTTTTTTTGGCTTGCATACAACAGCAGTAGCTACACAGCAGTGGATGGTTGCGTAATAGCTACCCTGCAATTTTCTGATGAGAGTATTTTGCACGGTAGTTTTTCAAACTGCAAGATGAGAGCGAATATATATTCTATATGTATATTCTGTACGTATAATGTATATTCTGTATGTATGATGTATATTTGGTATGTATACACAAACACACACATATACATGTGTGTATTTATCTAAGTTCAGTTGAAAAGGATAATTTAAAACTGTTCAGAAATGCTTTCATAAGGCTGAATTTTGTATGCTTTGTATGAGCAAAGCCATCCTGTCTGAAACAGCGAAATCTAAAAATCTCACAGGCTTTTAGAGGGAACCCCTCTTTTCTTGCTTTCCTACCATTGCTTTCCTAGGAACACGGCAGCAGTCTCTCCATGACAAGGAGGAGCTCACTCTGCATCTGCCCAGCAGTGCCAGAATCCCCGACTGCTTCATGACCTCAGGAGCTGACACCTCCTAAAACCAATTTTGTCTTCTCTTGAATGAAGTCCCCAAGTCAGACACTGTGCAGACGCAGTCTTCTGACATGTAGTGACCTCTTCATTTTCCCATGAGTGAAGCGGGACTATTGAGATGATTCTTCCTGTTGTCAGAGGGATTTTATTGTTATTTGTATTATTTATGCTTTTTGCTGAAACAGCCCTACGTTCTGTTTGGAGAAATCACTGTCTGCCAGACACAAAGGTGTAACAGGTATTCGATATCTATACTTCTGGATTAATTCCAGGAAACAGTGAGGCTGAGCTCAGTAAGGAGCTGCAGTCCTGCTTATGGCACCGGAATCTGGTGCTGTCAGGGGAATTCTGACGGCGGCTGTGTGAGTGGGGAATTAGTAGAGCTGAAATGTTCGGTGAAGGAGATAGAGCAATGCCGATCTCAAGGGCTTCTGAAATACCGATCGTGCAAGTCGGATTTTGAAAACGTGCATTACATGGAAGAGTCCTGCCACGCCATCCACCCTACCTCTCTTTCCTCTCTTCTGCAGATCGGTCTGATAGACTGCCTCTAGTTTGAACCTAGTATGGTTTCAAGAAGAACAGAACTTCGTCTGTGATACAGCAAAAATCTCACTCCATGAAAGTCCCTAACGGGAAATCTGATGACAGCATATTCCCGAGGAAAGCCGCCACCTTAGACTGTGTCCCTGCAGGAGAGAAAGTGAGCAACTGCAATATTCCGTGTATAAAATGTGTGCGCGTGTGTATGGTGACATGACACAACGCTTTCTGACAGCTCATTTTATTCCGTGTCCTTCACATGACAGATCAAATGATTTCTGTAATTATTCTTAGGTATAAGACCCAAAGTCAGCTCTGTTAATGCATGTACTTGGACGGTTTGGCATAAAATACGTTCAGAGATCTCATTTAAACACCCCTCTGGAAAAAAAACTCTGGAAATCAGAAGTGATTGAGTGGATGAGCTGCAACTGGGTTGCTTCTAGGCCCAGGAAGAAGGCGAGTATAGCTGGCCGATTTTCATTGCAAATGTTTCGTTTGCAGTGAGGTTTCATCCCACGGCTTACATAACCAGGCTTGCTTCTCTTGTAGCTGAATTGGCTCTTGTTTTACTTCTGCGTTAATTTAAGATCATTGCCATTTTGTGCTAAGGAGTAGGGGAAAACTTAAATAGATACTCGCTTTAGAACAGAAATGTACGTTGATCGTACCAGTGATAAAATACTACTTGTCGTTACAGGTCTTCGTCGCTGCTTGTGATCAGAAATAGATGAATTATATAATCAGACATACTGCTGAGGAGATTATTGTATATATAGCTATGCCTTATTTTAAAATAGTTGTTAGGTTTATAATTTGATGGGAATGTAGAACATTTTTAAAAATACCTAATATAATTAGAAAGTTAAGTAAGAAAAAATACATGTAGTCTCCTAAAGCTCGAAGAGGCTTTGTTGTGTCTGTACTTGTTGTGTAGCAGTAACGCAGTTTCTATTATCCACTTAGAGAAAATTCTGCTCAACTTTGGTGAAATATTTTTTCTCTTTCTGACCGTTCAGTGTGACTTTTGTCATGCATTTTTAGGTTTCCAGCTAGGCTGGTTTGCTTTCATTCCAGGATTGAAGTCAGCTGGTGTGTTTCCAGGATTACTGAATGGTAGAACCTACCTCAATGATATATAGGCTGTACAGAAAAATGGTTTTGCAACTTGTATGCTTAAGAGAGAGGGAATATGTCCAAAAAAATTCACTAAGTCATCTATCAAAGGTGCCAGCGCAGCCGGTGGCTTTATTTCACAGGAAAGCAGAGAGAGATGGAAGTGCATGAGGGGAGATTTTTTTGATTGCTTTCTGGGAAAATTATTCTGTGAGTTGCTTTTGCAAGGAATGTAATTTGCCTGAGATACAGCAGGAATAGTATGAAAAGCGTTCCTGATTTAATTTGGTGTAAAATGATGCAGTTCTATCAGAAGCAGAGCTCTATCAGGAGCCCCACAAATATGACTAGAGATGGATGTGACTGGATGTGTTTGATAATGTTACAGGTAACTCTTGGAAGATTTACTGGAAGGAAAAACTGGGAATGGGGAGGGAGAGAGATTTTTACTTCTCAACGAGCTGTTCATGTAATAACAAAGAAGTTATTGGTTTTGCTCAGGCGTACCTTGTACTCGCTTGCCAGAATGATGGACGGCGTTAGGCATAATCCATGCGCTTGAGACTAAAAGAGTACAGAGGCTTGGAGTCAGCGCAGGTGCTGCAGAAATCTGGACCCTTCGGAAGAACGAGATATATTTCATTATCATTGTCATCAGGAGGCACTCCTGAGAGCCTTAAAAAATGCCAAGCTTTGGTAGTTCTATTTGTCTGGTATATACACCATGTCATGCTGCTGACTCCTCTGATGTCTGTCCATCTGAACACTTGGGAATACAGAGGGGTTTTGAAAAATTCAAACAAGCTTAAAGCTTACCAGCAAAGGTAAGGCGTAGGTAAGATCAAATCCAGATGAGACTGAGCACTCAGGGGGAGTTATAAATCTATCAGTCAATGGTATGCTTAGAGATTTCTGTTATCTGTAGCTTATTTTGGAAAGAGTAGGGCAGGCTTTCTTACAGAAAGATCTAGTTTGTTTAAAGTATGTCATTAAGGTAAGTGCTGTAACATGAGTTACATATTTTTAATGCAAATTAATAATGGAAATGTGGCCCACGATGCTGCCTTTGATCTCTTACTGCTTTGTATCAAAGTGGCCGCGTTCAAACACTCCACACAGGTACACTGGGCTTTGCAAAATTCAGGTAAAATGGAGCTTAAATTCATAGCATCCTGTTTTGGTTTGGAAGTCAACAGCTTGATGGGTGAAGTACTGCAAAAGCATATCTTTGCAAAAATTCCCTCCTCTCCAGTATTTGGTTAGTAGAGTGTTTCGCTGTTTAAAAGCTCCAGATAAGGTGAGTACCTTTAAGATGTGCCGGTTTCCAACCTGAACGTTGGCAGCCCTGGGGCTGTGCCCACAGCAGGGATATGGTAGCAAAGAAAATACCGCGTTCCTTCCCCTGTATAACGCTGTGGAGGCTCTCCGATTCCAAAAGATCTCCAGTTACTATGGCTGTTGGACACGTGTGGATTCTTTATTAATGATTATGACAGATATGACAGCTAGGATCAATTATGATAACATATTTGAGATGTGAAAACACTCTTCATAACTGGACTAAGAATATTAATTCATTACCTACATAGAACCAGACAGCCATGGATTAAGTAGTATGGTTGGCTTGTTCCTGATTATGTGGGCCAAATGAGAAATGATGACTGAGGGAAACTGTGCTGGGTCTTAATTCTGCATAAGGTGCCTTTTAACTGCATAGTGATATAGCATTGGATATTAGCATTAGATTAGATATAGCATATTATAGATATTAGATATAGGTATTATTAGCATATAGATATTAGATACAGCATTAGATAGCATATATTAGATATAGCATTAGATATTAGCATTATTTCTTTAGTCTTGTTCCATGTGGTTTCTCTGGGGTTCAGTATTCATCAGTAGTTTGCTATCAGTCGTGACTATGAAGTATCAAGAATTTTATTTTTATAAAATATTATAATTCCCTTGTCTCTCTTATTCTGTTTTCACTTACAGCTTCAAACAGCATTTTGCTGCATTTCACACAAAGAATTATAGACCTAGTGTCAGAGAAGAAAATTCTGTGGGGTCCAAAACGCACTTTCTATGGAATGGAAGAAAAGGCCAACCGAGCGAAACCATGACTCAGTGTCGTACATGAGAACCACGGCTGAGACATCAGCGATGGCCTGAGAAAACAAAGGAAGACAGACAATTTGAAGCTGGAAATGAGAAACAGCAAGCTATCCTTATTGTTATCCACTTGCTATATTCTCCATCTAATTAAAGGTTTAGAAGTGGAGGAATAAGGATGTTTAGTCTTGTTTACTACAGACAATGTTTCCTCTGAGCCAACAGAGTCTCAGAAAGCTTAGCTTTTTAAAAATTCTGTGGCTGAGTTGCTGTATGTACAGTAACTTAAAATTTTGCAGAGGGAAGTGATGCTGTCTAAACTTCTTCCTGAGTCACTTCAGGCTTTGAAGCATCTTGAGCTTGATCAGTCAGTGTAAATTGATGAATTATCGATGGAGCCGGGCAGATACAGTGCAGAAGAGAACTGGGCCCTTAAGTTATTTGGTCTTTTGTCTGAGTGTAAGTGTACTTACAAGTCTGTCCTGTGTGGTAAACGCTGACTCCATAGCTGTTAAAAGACAAAAATTTGTGTCATCAGTAGAAGACCCCAGGAGATCATAAAGGTATCAATGCTTTTATTCTGTCCAGCTAATTTAGACTGAAATTTTACACATATAAGTAATTAATCGTGGGATGTAATGCACTGAGTTACAAGACTGCTTTCTTTCCCATCTCTGTGATGAAAGCCTTGAAAATCGACTAGTGCACATCTTACGATACCTTTGACCTGTACCATAATGTTGCCAAATCTAAGATCTGATGCCAAAAGCAATATCTTCTTAAACTTGAAACTGGGAGTTGAACAACTCTGTCATTTTTTCCACATCAAATTCTCTGGATATAGGTCCCAATTCCTTCTATCTGTGATTCAGTTATAGGCTCATCTCCTGCAAGTTAAAGCAGCTTTAAAAAAAAAGAGAAATTTCAGTTTACAAATTATTATCTTCTTTTCTATGGATCTGTCTAATAATTATCATCGTTCATTATTGTAAAAAATCCGATCAGTGAATTGAACTTGATAATTGAAATTGATATAAATGTTTTGTGGAGGACTCGTCTTTTATATTTGAGGAAGAAAAAACAATTCCGTGTTTCCGCATGTGACAGGTGAAGGGTCTAAAATCTGCTGAAATGAGATGTCGCTCTCAGTTACGATCAATCCTCATTGCTCACTGTCACGCTGCAGAAGAACGTAGTTAAGTTTTCTGAATTACAGGGTCGTGCTGTATAGCCATACGCTGACATCATTTCACACCGGCATTAATGTACAACATTTGTAAAACAATCTTGTTGCTGGAGAATACTGCTTCGGCAGTCAAAGCGATGAAGCCACGTTCTGAATTTAATTTTGAGGCACTGCGTGCTTTCTTAAAGTGTAACAGACTGTAGACATATTTTTGTGTTCAAAATTAATGAATGTGTTTACAAAAGGTGCGTTGTTTTATCTTCCTCCAGATGAAGAACCATATAATTTGAAGTTCCCAAAGACAGCGATCAACAGCGGGCTGAATTACGGATTAAGAACTGTTCTGTGGTGAGTAAACTGAGGCTTCCATACATTGTGCTTCTTGGGTGAAGTGAAGATTCCGTGGCGCGTTCCTTCAAATAAGTGGAAATTACAAAGTTGCAGTAATTAAATGAAACCTCAAAGAATTAATCTTACAAAAATAGTATTAAAAATGAAATATTTATTACTGGTTCACTGCTTTAGCTAAAGTATTCCATTCTAGCGCAGACCATTTATTTTTTCTGCTTTGATCAACACCCTTACATTTTACTTTCACTTTGTGACATCTGACGTTGTATATGGCAGTTGTGTCACCAAACAATATCTGCACTTGGTACCGTGAAGCACTTTTGCTTGCTAAGAAATCTCTTATTCCTTGACAAGCTTGTGAATGTGAAAATAGTGAGCTTTGTTCCTATGAATTTGGTCTTTTCCAGGCAGACTGTGCAGAGGGAGACATAAAACCAAAACTAATACTTAGAACTTGTTTGCAAAATTGTCCGTCATAGACTGCTTTACTGAGGCCTTGGGCCTGCGTCCATTCAGCACAATTAGATAACCTGAAGCTCTAAGAAAGAAACTGATTTTTAGGGGCATGATTCAGCCTGTATTCAAAGAAAGGGGGAATTTTCACCCGACATGGAAGACATTCAGCTGTCCGTAAGCATTACCATTTCCCCACTGTGTCATGGAATAAGGTAATGTATCTTGCAAATGCACCTCGAAAACTTCTGCCTTTGCTACTTTGCAAAATTGTGATCCTACAATTATTTGAAAGCAGGCCAATTTTAGCAGAAAACAAACAAATAGTTTTAGAGAACAGGTTTTATGGAATGCAAGGAAAACTTACTAGCTGAAAAAGTTAGTGCTGTAAATCTGCTCAGCTTATTGAGAGGTATGTTTGGAGAAATGTACATTCAGTAAGCTTGGAGAGAAGCAAGAATTGTATGAATAGTCGACATCTTTTTCTTTTTTTGTCCTACTAATATAATTAGGAAAAGTTGACAAACTTTTAAAGAAGCTCTTTTGTGGCTTCAGGAGCTTCAGGAGCACTGAAAATACTACTGGAAGGCTGAATCCCCGAGGCTCAGAGTTTTTTTTTTTCAGCTAGCCATCTTGAGTTCCATCAAGTGCACCCCTACCAGCTGTAAAACTTCTCCAGTTGTGAGCTTTAGGACAGATCTGGAATTCCAGTAAAATACATTTGGATCCTAACACTCCGTAGAACCTTCCAGTAGATTTAACCTTTTAGATGTGTAGTAAAGAAAGGCATGACCTGGAAGCAGAGTACATTATAGCCAAATGTATACTCCAGGATTGTTAGAAGCATTGTAAGAGAGGTCTGAATCGTGTGTGCCTTAACTTGAAAACAGTTAGGGTGAATAAAGCTAGTAGGAAAGACTGTTGGATAGATCTGTAGAGAGGAATAAGCATCTCGTAGGATAGAGCAAGAGGTCCACAAGGTCTTCCTTTTGTACAGAAATTTCAATACGTAAATGAAATAAAAAACCTAGGGAATGGAGGGAGGGAAAACTTAGAACTATGTCACTAGGGAAGTGATAAATAAGTACGGGTAAACTCACGCATTTAATGATTGCTGTACACGAGTAAATGTCGTATTGCCAGGGGGTTTTATCTTTGACTCCATGAACTGCACAGTGAAACAAAACTAGTGGTCACTTCCATGTACAAGTCTGCTTTGATGTAGCTCGTAAAACTATTAGACCTGGAGAAACTAGTCAGTCACATGTTTTGTGTTTAACGCTATTTTATTATAACTGGGTTTAGTGGTGGCAAACTTCTGCCATATTCTGCCATTTGTAAGGAATAGAAAAGTATTTTCACAGTCAGTGCTAGCAAAATAATTTTCTATTTTTACTTAACACAAAGAAAACACTGTGAACAGAATGTTTTGCTACCTCTATATCTGCTCATGGATGGCTGACAGTTCATTAAAGAAATCTGATAGATAAATCACGCTTGATCTTTTATAGCTGTATTTTTGATTCTTGCAGGAATAAATACAACTTTTCTGCTAACATGTTTACAGTGACAGCTCTAAAATTTAGAAGTGTGCCCTGAGCGTAGTAGGGTGCGTCTCCTGAGGCAGGAGGGTGATGCTTTGGCTGATCTGCTGGGAGCCCTGCCAGGAAGGCACGGTGGGGCAGGCCTGGCAGAGGGGACGGAGCGGCAGCGAGCAGGCTCTGGTTGGACGGGGCAGGGATCTACAACAGGGAGCTGCACGGCGGCCGTGCCATCCTTCGCCCCTGTTTCCCTCACATGGCAATCCCTGGGTTCCTGCCAAAGCTGGGGATTGTCTCCTGTTGGGCGTACAGTGGTCAGGCACTTGGCCATTGCCTTCTTACCACGGCTTCCAACTTCACCTCCAAGCCTAGTCCTACCACTCTTCCATCCTTTCTCCCTAGGGGCTCCCTGCTGATGTGCCCCTCTGCAGAGATTCATTCCACCTCTCTCCTTTTCTGTCCCTACCTCCCCGCTCTTGAGAACGATGCTTTTGTAGACCGTGCCTGTAGGATGCTGAAGCAGGCTCATTAAAAAAGGGATGTTGGAGGGGCTGCTGTTCCACCTAAACAATTCCATACAGTCCAACATATTGCTGCAGACTAGTGAAAAATCACCCTGGATCAGATTTCTGTGCAGATTTCTTAACTAGGCTGAGTTTGTTTAGTAGAATAAAGGGAAAAATGCATTCATGTGAAAATTATCTGGGATGCCTGATAACGGATTTTATAGCTGATAAAATATTTTAAGGATCTTTTGATACTTGCACAGAAAGAACACAAAATCCAGTGAGATTTCCCTGCTTAAATAATTCTGAAATAATATACTTGTGGGTAGCAAGAAAAATAAACCAATATTGTGATATGCCTATGTAACGCTTTCAGACTAGTCCAACATATGCTCGTTAACTCCCTAGAGATATTATTGAAATATGGGTTGAGGAGAAGTAATGATTAAAACTAATTTCTGTATAGTATTTATAAGGAATAGGTTTGTCACATCAGACAAAATGAAAAATACAAGGAAAAAAACCAAAACAGCAGAACAAATGTCCTTACTGGCTGCAATGATTTTGTTTTCTGTTTAATGCCAGTACACGCTATTTGTTTGGCCATAGGCTTGCCTGGTTGTCACGGGTTTCAGATCTGATGAAATAGCCTACTCTCCCTGCGTGGCTTAATTTTAGGTCTTCAGTGAGATCCCTGGGCACCTTAGTAAAACATTACCTGTGTCCACGTTGCTATGCGTAAAATTAGGCCCACATCGCCCCAAATTAATGTATGTGAAGCACAAATGAGGATGCTCTGTCGATAAAGAGCACAAAGGAGGAGAGATATCTAGGGCAAGCTATAAATACCGCACAGGATAATCCCCTTAAGAGGAAGGCCCATTTCCATTTTCCAGTAAGCATTTTCAAGCTGTGCGTAATGATGGCTGGAAAAATTGTTGTCCAGGTGAAGACCTTTTCCTAATTCTCCTTGAAGAAAGACTCAAGGTTGGAGCTGCAATGGTTTTCTAGAACATACAGAACTTGTCTTAATGGATTTGCTCTTCATCAGAGCCATACCCTTTTGCGTGGCTGTTTCCCTTTTGTAACTGTGCAGGAAAAGGTGTTGTGTGATGCAGAAGCGTTGAGCAACTCTGCCCTGCCACCCCGCAAAAAAAAAACAACAAACCAAAGGACTTTATAGCATAGTAGGTTTTGCTCCTCAGTAGTTGCTGTAGAGGACCACAGAGGGCTTGTCAGTAACAATTATGTGTATATATATGTTTTACACACATCTTGTTATCATATGTGTGTGCATAATATATATGTATGTGTGCTATACATATGTATATACTTAGTACCCGCAGGTGTATTTATATGTGCAGTTATAGCTATATGTGCACACGTGTGAGAGAGGTCAGAAGATGGTTTCTAAGCTCTGTGGAAGAAATATAAGGTAGAAACGTTGGACACATTTCCAATGTGTGTCCCTTGGGAGGTATCGTTAAGCGTTATTGTGACTAGTAACGACCCTTTTCAATGTTTGCTCACTTCTCCAAGCAAAGGCATGACATCTGTTAGAGTTATTCTTTCCTCCATTCTTTATTTCCTCCCTGATGCTGTGTTGTCCCACCCAGGTAGCTTTTAACCGGGACTTTCTGAATGCACTCGCACTGTCGGTTCAAAGTTTTTGTCTTTTGCTGGCAATGATGCCTAAAATGAAAAGATCCAAGCACCTTGTGATTGAGCGTGCTGCCAGCGTAACAGATGGATGTGGCTGTTGGCAACCAAGAAGCCTTATGAGACATCGGTGTCGAATGGTTAGAGACAGCATGTTTAATTCAAAAATATATGTTAGATGCTCTGGGTTTATGCACATGATGGAGCATAATTTAATCAGGTTGATTGAGTTATTTTAAATTTTAAACTGTAATTCTGAGTGTATAGTTTGAGAGTTACTTGCATAACCTTGAGCTGTTACACTGCTGTGTCTTCAAGATTTATGTTTAATTTGCCCTGAAAAAAAATGCGTCTTCGGGAATAAGGTCAAAGGACTAATACGTGTGCTGGCTTCTTAGGCCACGCTGTGTATGATGTGGTATCAGTATCATGTCATATATCCTGAGCCTTTTCACGCACCTAGAGTGTCGTAGAATTCATTGAAGGGATTAATTTACTCTTGTATTTTAATGTCGCATATATCGCTGTGTTTCAGGTTGTATTCTTTTATTGTAGCCAATTTAATTATGCTGAGATAGGGTGACGTTTTTGGAGATATAACTGGCCTACTGTTCTTTTTCCCCTCCTTTTCTGCCCCACATGGAGAGAAAATATTTACATGTAGGAAACGGTGACATGTAGGTATTTAGAAGATCCCACTGGATGCTTATCTGTATCTCTTAGTTCATAATTACCTTTGAAAACAAGGCACAAAATAACTCATGTTAAACCATGCTGATTTTTGTTGGGGTTTTGTGATCCTAAATCAGATAAGTGCTTTAAAATATTTATCCTCAGAAATGAACGGTATGCTTCCTTTTTTGACAATGGGTCTTTGGCTATTTCGTTGAATACAAAATACATGACAAAATAATCAGGATCCTCTGGTTCATTATACCTGCTCAGCATAATCCCATAATCCCAAATTCCTGCCCTTTTTTATTAACGTGTTATGCTCTTTCTGTTAATTTAGTTCTAAGAGCGCTTGCTGTATCAGAAGGTGGGGGATGCGATGGGATGTGGAAACTTGTGGTGTGTGATTTGTCGTCACGTAGCGTTCACATCCAAATAAATGAAAGAGGGAATGTTTTCTTCAAGAAATAGAAGCAAGGTGTTCTGGAAAAAAAACTTATAGCTTATAAAATCACTGTGATGTGTTTAAATTAACGCATTAAATCCAATCCCATTAATCATTTTTAAGCTAAAACCAAATAGTTCTGCTTCGTATTTAAAGTTAATGTCTGAGAATCTTTTTTTTAATCCTGAGATAGTTTCATTTCAGGCTGTATTATCCTCTGAAATCGGATGTACTATTAATAGAGACAGGCGAGCCAGTAGATAGCAAGTAGAAGCATCATTCAGAGCAGACAGTTGCGCATTCTTATCATAAATGTGCTGAAATGACAACAGAGAATGTGCATGAGGAATTTAATGGGATTTCCTGGTGGATTCTTAGTGACCTTGGTCTTAAGGTTCAAGAAGGCTCCTGAGTTTGCATTTATTCTAGTTCTCAAGCATACTTAAGAATGCCTGGAGATGAAAAATCACAAATCCTTAAGACTACATGAATATAAAGTAAAAAGAGAGAGAGAGAGGATCATTTATAATGCAGTGTCAGTGTTTCTGATTTTAAAACACTGTCATGTCAAAATCCTTTTTTTTCCCCATCATATTAATAAGAAAAGACATATATTACTCCATGAGAGAGTTTTACTTTAATTCAGGTTTCATATTATGCTTTGTTTATTCTGAAGCTCCCTAGATATCTTCACACCAGATACGATAATTAAATTCTATTCTGGATGACAATGTATACTCAGCGTTTTAAAAAATCATAATATATGGTTTTATAGCCATCCGAAGTGGCAGATTCTAAGATGACATAGTAGCAAAACTTCACCCATGTCCATGTAGCCGTGCAGATTTGTAAGAGTCTTGCCTATTCGATAAACTAAGTCCAAATCTGGGATATTTCTTATATTAGACGTGAACCATAATGAAACCACGTAATTATTAATCATGTTTTGGTTACTAGAGGCCCAGCCTGTCCCTCTTCTTCAAATACACAGAGAATTAGGATATGGTCTGGGGACAGAGGGGTCACCCTCAAACGGAGGAATTAATACATATCAACGTACCCACCTATACCATCTTTACATGCGTAAAGTTAAGGATGTGCAAGAAAGTGCAAAAGTAAAATAAAGGTAGGCGTGATGCTAATATATTTATACTCTCTCACCCACTTATATCCTAATGCTGCATGTCCAAATCCAGCTGAAATAACGCACAGGAACAGCATGTTAGTGATAACCATTTCTAATTCTTAGTTTCCCACTAGGATTTGAATTAGAATCTGTTTTGCAGATAGCCAGGCTCCATTCCGAAGGCAAGTCAAGTCTTGCTGTAATTGCACTGGCTCTGATTTGTTTCCTAAGCCACCTGTCCCTCTAGTTGTGCTTATTTTAGGAAATAAAGCCTATGTTGGACAGGAAGTAATCTGAAATATTACGAAATATCCTCAGTATCTGTAAGCATTTAGGACAAAGACAAATTAACTGTTCTGAAGAAACACAAGTACAACGGGAGGGGAAGTGTAATATTTACATTGGGCAGGACTTCGACATTGGAAAAATCTGTCACATATTTAGTAGAGTTTTTCTGTGACTTACTAACCACTTTTATATGCTACTATTTTAATTATTACTACATACTTTTTTCAGCAAAGGCTGCATCTTTTCTTCTGGTCATGCCCGCAGTTCCAGCTACCATCAGTGGAAGGTCTGCCCTGTATTACAGGTTACGTCTGCTTTAGGGCTTACTGAAAGCTTGGCAGCAGCAGCAGTTCAGCAGGAGAGATCCCTGCCTAGCATGCTCTCCAGTATTATCTCACCGCTTTCATGTGTTCCTGCATCTGTTTCTCTCAGCCTTTCTTGTTTTCTGTTGAGACTTACTCCTAAAAAACGACAGTCACTGGGATGTGCCGGGTCCTGCACTTGGGCCACAACAACCCCACGCAACGCTGCAGGCTTGGGGATGAGTGGCTGGAAAGCTGCTTGGCAGAGAGGGATCTGGGGGTGTTGGTCGACAGCCGACTGAACATGAGCCAGCGGTGTGCCCAGGTGGCCAAGAAGGCCAACGGCATCCTGGCTTCTATTGGAAATATTGTGGCCAGCAGGAGTAGGGCAGTCATCCTTCCCCTGTACTGGACACTGGTGAGGCCGCACCTCGAGTTCTGTGTTCAGTTTTGGGCCCCTCACTCCAAGAAGGACATGGAGGTGCTGGAGCGTGTCCAGAGAAGGGCAACGAAGCTGGGGAAGGGTCTGGAGCACAAGTGCTGTGAGGAGCGGCTGAGGGACCTGGGGTTGTTCAGCCTGGAGAAGAGGAGGCTGAGGGGAGACCTCATCGCCCTCTACAACTGCCTGAGAGGAGGTTGTGGTGAGGTGGGGGTTGGTCTCCCAAGTAACACGCGATAGGACAAGAGGCAATGGCCTCAAGTTGCGCCAGGGGAGGTTTAGATTGGATATTGGGAAAAACTTCTTCACGGAGAGGGTTGTCAAGTATTGGAACAGGCTGCCCAGGGCAGTGGTGGAGTCCCCATCCCTGGAGGTATTTAAAAGCCGGGCAGACGAGATGCTTAGGGACATGGTTTAGTGGTGGACAGGTACGGTTGGACTCGATGATCTTAAAGGTCTTTTCCAACCAAATGATTCTGTGATTCTGTGATTCTATGTGGGGTGTTGTAAGCTCACTTTTGGGTATAGCGAGAGGCACATCAGCTCCTTGAACCATAGGTGAGCTAACGCCTTAAAGTGGGCTGCCAAATCACCACCAGTAGGAGACTTCTATCCGAGAGCTGTTGGGAGACACTGCTTACACGGGGCTACTTCACAGTGCTTCATGGCTTCTGAGGCCCTGGGCCCTTTACGGCACCCCAGTGCTAATGCAGTCTGTAACACTGGATCCTCACATGTTCTCTGGTCTCCCTCTCCTCTCCCACCTGCACGCTGGTTTCCAGAGAAAAGAAGCCCATCTGTGAAGGTCAGATGGAAGTCATGGTGCCCTCACACCAGGAGCAGCCCCTCAGTGTGCATCTGCAGGTCGCTTTCTAAATGTTCAAGTCTTTGTTGGTAGGGGTTAAATCTCACTTTTCATCCTCTTGGGATTGATAGATAACCTGAGCTTTGTCCCAGGGAAACCAGGCAGGGTTTCCTTTCTTGAAATGGTCACTATGGTACTAGAGAAATTAATTGTGATACGAGAGGCCCAAGTTAATAATTCAGTTTTGACCAAAGATGTTCGTCTTCCTGGCATGTCGTTCTCGAGGATGCCCTAACCATCATGATGGGATAGAGAGAAAGGAGCAAGGGAGAGGGTGAGGAATCTCTCGTGCAGTCTTAAAATTGTTCCCCAAATAGCGGTACATACCTGGTAGTGGTACAACAAAAAATTAAAGGCCTGATTTTCAGTAAATGGGAAAAAAACCCTTTTTAACCCGGGAAATGAACATTTTAGAAATGCTTCTAAGCATGTATAATCCTTTCATATCCCTTGGAACGGCATTATGAAAATGAATTGTAACTAGGAACAGCTTATGAAAATTAATTGAAGCTAGGCATGTATGTGAAAAGCTGCTGAGCAGTGCTGCTGAAACTGAGTTACGTTTAGTTACTCAAATCTTTGGAGTCCTGCACAGCGGAAAACTGAGGTTTCTTTCTAGCATGAGTACCTTCAGTGTTACATGGAACTTCGGTAGAGATTTCAGGATAATTTGGGAGCTGGGCTCCCAGTTTTCACCTAAATATTTCTGCAGGTGCCTTTCTTGAGCCTTGCCTAAGTTTTTTCAAGTATTTGCTTCTCATACAGTATATTATGCACTTGTATATCTTCCTATGGCTGAAGTTTTGAAGACTACTCCACGTAAAATAATAATAAAAAAATAATTATAGCAACAGCAATGCCTGTAAGGACACTGGGATCCATGCTGTTCTGGATATTAATATTTTTTAAGAGAGCTTCTCTGAAACATATTGAATTTAGCATATTCTTCTCAGGAATATCCAAAATGGAGCAATTTTCACTATAGTTTTATTCATAACACTGTGAAATCAAAGAGAGTTCTGGTTTTAGCTTCGTTTGGAGGTAAAACGCAGCCTATGACCCTCTACTTCAGCTATGCTAAAGGTATCTGAATCCCAGTAATTCCTGCAGCTGCAGTTATGCATAGATCGTTTTTGTGGTGGTGTTTCTGGGTTATTGCATCTTTATTTGAAAGAAAGAGAGATTTTTAAAATCGTATTACTAAGCTAATTAAAAATAATGCAAATAGAGTTGTCCTGCCAGCCTGGTTTTGAACCAGAAAATGAAGTATGGTGATTATTATTGAGTAACTGACAAAAAAGAGAATTTAACACGCACACTCACACACATTTTTAACGCTTAAGAGTTAGCCTTAAATTTTAGGTTTCTTGTGATGGTTTCCTGGGTGTACATGTGCTGAGAAAATGCAATTCTCACCTTCTTCCTAAGAGCTTCTCTCTTCTATCAGTATGGGAAAGAGTTTTGGGAGCCACTTACACTTACGTCCTTCTCTTGTGAATACTATATCACAACTGGGCTGGTCAGAGTGTGATGCCCAGGTTAATTTTAATTAAACCAACTAAAGAGCAAAATATGTGTCTGCCACGTTATACTTTTCTTTAACTTGTGTCATTTCATTGTGTGGGATTAATGTTGATTAATCTCTTATATAATGTTTCTTATTTATAGTAAGGTGTGATTTTTCTAAATGTATCTTAAAGGAATGCTTGTATGTTGTAGTTTAATTAAAAAAAAAATTATTCTCCTCAGTAGGAAATACTCCTATTGAAAGTCCAAACTATTTTACTATTTTTTAAGAGAGCTTCTCTGAAACATATTGAATTTAGCACATTCTTCTCAGGACAACAGCACAGTTAAGTGTGCAGATTCTTATTGTCTTGACTATCTATATTCAAAATGTTTGGAAGCCTGTCAAGAATTTGTGGCCCAGGGAGTATGTACTTGAACCTTTGAATCTTCAGTATGATTCACGATATGTCATATATGTCATAGGTTGGTAATATGGTAATATTTCTCCGACTGATGTTTAGATGCTTCCATTAGGTGAATTGATGTCTAATTCTAACTCTTGATAACGTTGTTCACTCATGATTTAGTGCTGCAAGATGTGGAGAACGCGCTGATTTATGCAAGGAGAGCCCTGTGGGATTAAGAATGTCTTAAACAGAGCATAGGCCTTGTGCTGGACCTCGGCATGTGAGTGGATGTCATATTGAATGAACATTATAATCACAAAGAAAAGAACCTTTTTCACCTTAGAAAGTCTTTAATCAAATCACTGACTCTTAATTCTTTATGACTTCATCTACAAGAAAAATTACTAAGGCTCTGGAGGCTAGGGAACTTTTCCAGAAGATTAAGAGTTGGTGGATGAACAAATATTTTATAACGTAAGTATTGAAAAATCTTTTAGTTCGGAGAGCTGCAATACTTATAGCAGGCATTTGGTGCTGTACAGTTCAGGAAAGTCGGTCTTTGAGATTTCGTTCGTGTATACCAATTGTTTGACAAATTCTTCTGTAGTTTGCAAGTTTAATGCTGTTATTAGAAAATAAATTCTGTTATTCCTCCTGGAATAATAATGTCACCATGTGTGACATTTTAAAGAGAAGTCGTATCCATGTGATCAAACAGGAGGTGATCAGACAACGGTATGCTGAGTACGAGAGAGGTAGGAGCAAGCTTTATACGTGCCTGCTTGCAGCAGCCAGGCGAATAGAACACAATTATGATGCGCCAGGTACATAGCGTTCGTTCTTATCGCTTCCTTTGGGCTTTCTTATCTTCCAGAGTGCCTGTGCTTTAAACGAAGGCTTCTGCCAGCCTGTTAGCCTCTTGCTGTGCTGATTCAGGGCACCTACTAGCAGTTGTTTACTACTCATTAGGATGAATCATCACGGTAGTAACTGGCAGCCAGATAAAGGCTGGGAGCCTGAAAGGCGACGCTGGCATTTCCTTAAGGTCACTTGATTTTTTTTTTTACGTAGCAAACTACACGCAGATAATGTAAGTCTTCAAAGGGGTGTTACCCCCATAGCCATTTTCATCTCTGTGACCTCATTAGATCCGTAGGACCTCCGACCCTAGGCGGTGACGTGTCAGTGCACGTCTGGGGGATGCAGAGTTAGTGCTCCTCGCTATTAGCCCTTCGATGCCTCCGAAGCCCGTAGGGAATGAGGTTGAGAAAGTCACAGCTCCATTTCTCACTAGTTTAATGAGGTTAGTGATAGACTTGGAAAGAGATCACTTGATTGATTTCTTGGCAAGTAGCCCTTGCAGAATTCCTCATTAGGATGTCGCTTTCAATCTCTCCTAAATTACGGTGTTCAAACAGCCAAAGCCTCTCCAGGACTGAAAAGAAAAGAAATGAACTTTTAACTTTGTTTAGGACAGAATAAAATGAGCAGTTTAGAAAAGGGCTGGAATACCTACTTGATTTATATCTAGATGCTGGGAGTTCTTATTCATATATTGTTTAAGTCCATGATTTTTGTTGCTGCATGTACAGTACAGCAAACTTAAAGATTTAAAAAAAAAAGGGGGGAGGAATTTGGTAAAGTTACGTAGGATAGGATAAAATAAGACCCAAACAAAATCTTTGCTTGTATTAGGTCTTTCTCTCTTTCCCCCCATTTTACATTAAAATACATATGTATTATAATAAATAAAGTATACACGGGCAATTTCAGTTGTTTGCATTCTCCCGAATACTTCATCTCTCACCATAGCATAGAAGCCGAAGAGATGAAACCACTACCCATGGCGTAAGAAGTCATCTCCTAGCCACTTAAGACCATATGTCTGTGAAAATCGGGACCTCTCAGCTATTTGAAAGCTTGCAACATGCGCAAATATTGCTCTAGCTCTCATTTCTTGCCTTGTGGTTGATTGTCTAGTTAGTTCAAATGGGGTGTTCCTCTTGGGTTGGACGAGATGACCTCTAAAGGTCCCTTCCAACCCAAAGTGTTCTATGATTCTATGATTCTGTGGGGATGCGAAGCTGCTAGAACCAGATTTGTAATCCGAATGCTCACAACAATATTGTAAATTCTTTGCCATAGCCACTTTCTTTTCCACTGCATTTATCCACCACTTAGGGGGGAGAATGGGAATCCTGAGGTCAAGTAATCCTAAAAAAACTTTTTCAAATAATTTCTAATGTTAATTTAAAATTTATTGGACTGCTGTTCTTGTCCACGGGCTGAGTGGCTACCAAAATACAGAAAGGTCGTACAAGAAGAGTTCAATCGTCAGTGCATCCCTGTCTTATACCCTTACCTAAGCGTACCGACCTTCCTCATCTGCCCGTTGTTAAAAACAAAATGCTAGGCTGAATGTACCTGTAGTTCTTACTGATATTGCCTTCTAGAAGTGAATGGCAAATACCTATTGGCTTCGTTACAACTGCAGCTCCACGCGCTTAATGAATATTCATTAAAAGAGCAAGAATATTCATGGAAAGTGAACACAGAAAAGAGATCAACTTAATATAAAAATCAAAACACACAGGTGTCATTTCAGTGCCATCACCAACGAAAATACCATGGGAACTAGCTTACTGCATTTTTAGAGTATTTTTACTTTCTTTAAGCAACTATTTTCATCATTGTTTCCTTTTTCAGTTAAAATTGTTTTCTAAAGGCAGATTTTTTAGGAGATACACAGCATTTGGCACACCGTTTGGGGCTGAGAGAGAAGAATTGACGATTGTGTATAGTGACCTTTTAGACTACTTTTCCACGGCAAACAATTCCCAGTGAAGTAAAGACATTTAAGTAGGGTGATTTTTTTTTTTTTTTTTTTTTAAATTCTCTTGGTGGTTCTTTCTCAGAAGGTATCATTTAACTGATCTGTTTGCTTTCATATAAAGAGTAGCAAAAAATATCAAACCAAGAATGTCATCGTGTGTATCTCTAAAAAGGACGTAGTAGGAAAAAGGCAGAGGTATCTTGTATTAAAAGAAATAGTTTGCGTGCTGTTTTTCTGGTGCCTCTTTCTAAACCTGTTACACCTCTAGCTGTTGATTCACCCAAAGGCCAGTAGAATTTCCCAGTTGCTCTGTAACCCCTCGCAAGAAAGCAGATGCCTGGGTCAGAGATAATTGTTTTCTGACTTATGATTCATGGCTTACACGAGCTGGCTCTTCAAATACCATTGTTTAAATACCCAGCAGGGGAACAAGAGTCGCTGTATTAGGTAAACACGCTTTATGGAAAGATGCAATTTTTTTATATATTTGAGCTTTTTGTTGTCCTCTTCCTTGAGTTCCTCGCTGTTCTTCTATGCCTGTCTAAAATGGTGATAAAACACCGCAGGTACTATTAGTATAAAATGGTCAGGCTAATGGTGGTTTTGCGAATACATAATATACTGTATTTGAAATTAATCTTGTAAAAAATGTACACTAAAGCATTACTTAAATGTTTCCTGCTTTGTTTCCCTTTATTTAACAACCAAGCCTCTCTTGTGTTCAAGGAGACCAGCCCAGCGTTTCAGTTCTTTTAAAGCTTTTCTGGAGTCCAGGTATGTTATGTTTAAA
>VYZW01008984.1:59986-76850 GCA_013401315.1 Balaeniceps rex | reverse complement strand
GCTCTTTGCTTTACTGCCCTTCATGTAAGGATTTTATCAGTAGTAAATAGATCCATGTTGCTGTCAAGCACAGGGACTTATTGTGGATAAAGCACTTCTGAGCTGAAATGGATATGGGTAGATCTAACTAACCCAACATCTAAACTGTCCTTCAAAAATAATGCAATGTACTGCTTCCCTATAGTCAAGTAGTAAAACTGATAAACTGTACTTCCTTTTGGCCTTTGAGAACAGAGAGTCTATTGGCATGACAGGAGGAAAATACTGAAGTGCAGTTGTTTCTATGGTATTTGCTATGCGGACTTTCATATTCAAGACATTCTATATTGATTATATATTCTATAATATTTATAGAATGTAATTGAATATTATATGTTCTATTATTAAGTAATTATCATTAATAATTAGAATATTAGATAATATTTTTAGCATAGCTCTCACTTTCCTTTATTGTATTGTCCTATGCATTCTTTACAGAAGTATACAATAAAATAGAATTTGAATGTATCGTAAGTTATGTCATTACATCATCTTCAGTGTATCATATCCCTGTTGTTTGCCTCTGTCACTGGCTTTCGTTTCTAATTATAGAACACACTGACTTGCTTCACTGTCTTTGTTAGAATTTTATCCTATAATTATTTTTGTCCTGATATATGTATTCTTTCTCTCAAAAGATAGTAAATTCATTGCTGCAGAAGTTTACATTGAACATCCATATCTTTCTGTTGCTCAAGGAATGCAAATCCACATTTTAGCATTATAGTAGGAACTCCAGATCAATCTTTTAAATGAAGCAGAAAAATGGAGGCAGAAGGTTTGAGGACATTAGTATAATTTTTTTACTGTAAGTTATTTTCTTGTGGGTGCTTATCATGCTTGGGACAACTCTAGTTTTACCTCCCTTTAAGAGGTTTTAATGATTATGTATGTTTCTACATTTCTATATGTTTATAAAGAAAACGGTCTCCAGTGACAAACATCAAGTGTTCAAGGTTGAATTGTGTAGTTTTTCCTTACTGGAAACAAGGCTGTTCAGCGCTGATGTAGTTTTTGGAATACCTCTCAGTAATTGCTGTACTTTCTATGCTTACTGCTAGATGTTTAAAAAGCAATCGGGTAGTAGGTTTAAAAAAATACCCTTAGCATTGGGTCCTTAGCTTTTGTATCTATTGTCTGTCTGCAGTATTGAGAACCTATTGTGTTGTGTGTAGGTGATAAACATGGGTTTTTTCCACTTCAGTGAAAGGTAAAGACAAGTCATCTGTCGGTGTATTTTCCTGTCAGAGAATGCAGAGTGTGTCTTATCTCAAGTGCTTTCCTTTAAAAATACTTGTGAGAAGGAAAAATAATATATAGCTAGAAAAACGTGCCAGCTGCCATTATTTTTCTGTGTTACTAATTTACTCCCTGGAATCAGTTCCCTTATCAGCTGACCTGGTTGCTCAGGGCTTTATCCAGTCAGGTCTTGAAAAGCTCTCATGGTGAAGACCTACATGACCTCTCTGAAAAATTGTCTGGAGCATCAGTTAAGCTGAAAAGCCTATTTCTGTCTGTAAATGCAATTGCTAAACAGTATTTGGAACAATTAATATACCTGTTCATACATTACAAGTGTTTTTGCAGGTGTAGCATTTAAGTTTGGTTATGGTTTTTTTTCCAGCATAATTAAGAAAATAAAGGACCATCAAGAGGAGTAAAGTGTTGGGGTTTTTTTATCCTCTCCTTAAATAATCATTTAGGATTAAAGCAGTATTTGTTACTCACTATCCTGTTCAGCAGTTTCATTCTGTATAAATTGTAAGGTGGATATTGGGGAAATCAATGGAAACATTTAAGTTCTTTTTTATTACTAAGTTTCTATTAAGATGTGTTTTGTATTTTATATAGCTCTGTGGGCTTCACCAACTTTTAATAGGGTTTTTTGTGGGCTTTTTTTTCCCCCTCCTTCATTTGAACATTAGTTCTCACTCTGCTGCCTGACTAGAGGTATGTTTCTGCTGAAGAGCTTTGTAGACCATGCTTACTTGCAGTCACAAATGACTTGCAGAATGCCTCACACTTGATGCCTTATGTTGTTCAAATAATGTGGAATGTCTGAGACACATCTTCAAGAAAACAGAATATGAAAATGCTAACAGGGACAGAGAAGAGCTGCTTAATCTGTGGAGTGGGAAAGCTGTGTCAGACTAGGGGGAAAAAAAAAACCCTGTTGAACCTGTCTTGTAGGATTTCCTTTCACCAGGATTCTTGGGATTTTTTTGTGCTGCTTGTGTCTAGAAGGTCAGGAGGTTTTTGTATGGTTGGTTTTTTTTGTGTGGTGTGTGTTTGTGTTTTTTTTTTTTTTTTTTTTTTTTTTTTTTTAAGCAACATCCAACATTCATAAAATTCCTGTTTTCAACCTTTTGTAAAGCTTTTTCTTTTTGAACTTACTTTCTGTCATGGAGAACAGTTGTGTATCTTGATAATGAATGATAATTTTTAGTTTGATTAAGATTTCTTTATGACCATATATTTGTTTATTTACTTGTATATTGAACATCATATACAAGGCACTATCAGTGGTGGTGTTTAACACTTAAAATGAAATACATTTGGCCTTCAAAGGGGCTTGAACTATTGTGGATTTCTTTTAGAAGTCTGCTTATGCATCAGCAAGAATATGGTGGAGAAAGAAACTCTTGTCTGCTAACTAACTTTGATCTTGGTTAACTTTGCACTATTACAGCTCTGAATTTTTTTTATATACAGATATCTTTATACATATGTATCTTAAAATCTTACTTTCAACAGTCTTTTTGGTCAGGTGACTATTTTACTGTTGGTTGTGGAGGTGCTGCTGTTCTCCATGTGCAACCAGCAACTGTTTACTTGAAAAGAATTCACTTGAAGAGGTGCTTAATTTAAAAGAAACAGCAACTTCTTTATCAAGGTGTAGAGTAACTGCAGAAGTTACATTAAAGACTCTGCATTACAGTTTAAATCTATGAAATATAATGGAATGGAAACCAGAAGTCTTTGGGGAACTGGAAAGTGCCTATCCCTTGGCTAGTAGCTAATGAAAACACGGTATGTCTTTATACAAAACAAGTACTGTACTTCAAAGATGGGGAGACAATGATAGGCGGTTTTTCAGAGGTTTGGGTAAAGCACAAGTGATGCAGCTACTTCTGATACCTCGTACATAGTTGCAGAGCTTTCCTGTGGAAACTCTCTGTGAGTTCCTCTCCCTTGTACTTCTGCCCAGCATGGCTTAACACATCCCACCTTGCTTGGCCCAGGGTGCTTTGCACCTACAGTGCACCACTGATCATGGAGTTCCACCTCTGCTATCCTCCTTAACTCCTCCTCAGTAAGTATCTCTGGCTCAGAAACAGTTTATGAAGTGCAGCAAGGCTCGCTTCTGATGCAGACAATACAGTAACAACAACAAAAAGTCCCTGATCCTTTGATTTGAGGCATGCCTTAAAGGTTATAAGGATTCAGGCTAAAATGTACAGCAGAGTCAAGGAAGGAAAAACAGTGTTGTGCGAGGAAAGAGGCCCTCTCTCTCTTTATGGTCTACTTAGCTAATGTTCTTAATTTTAACCATATTTCATTGGCTCTTCTGTGTGAATGATGAAAGATAATTCTAGTGTGGACAAAAGGACTGTGTATTTCCATTTGTAGGTGGCTTGAAATAATCATACTATAAGCTCACCTGTGTGTGTTCAAAATGTGTATGTTACATTCACTTTAGAGAATTCTTTTCTTCCTGTTTAACACACATTAACTTGAAAAGAATGGATGGTTTTTGAAAACTAGTTACTAAGAAACGCAAAGCAGTAAAATCCATTTTGTGGTGTCTTCCTTACAGAGGAAGTAATTCAAGACACTGACACTTTTTTGAAGAATCATAGAATGCTTTGGGTTGGAAGGGACCTTTAGAGGTCATCTAGTCCAACCCCCCTGCAGTGAGCAGGGACATCTTCAACTAGATCAGGTTGCTCAGAGCCCCGTCTAACCTGACCTTAAAGGTTTCTAGGGATGGGGCCTCCACTGCCTCTCTGGGCAACCTGTTCCAGTGCTTTACCACCCTCATTGTAAAAAATGTCTTCCTTATATCTAGCCTAAATCTACCCTCCTTTAGTTTAAAACCATTACCCCTTGTCCTGTCACAACAGGCCTTGCTAAAAAGACTGTCCCCATCCTTCCTGTAGGCCCCCTTTAAGTACTGAAAGGCCGCAATAAGGTCTCCCCGCAGCCTTCTCTTCTCCAGGCTGAACAGCCCCAACTCTCTCAGCCTGTCCTCGTAGGAGAGGTGCTCCAGCCCTCGGATCATTTTTGTGGCCCTCTTCTGGACCTGTTCCAGCAGGTCCATGTCCTTCTTGTGCTGAGGGCTCCAGAGCTGGACGCAGTACTCCAGGTGGGGTCTCACCAGAGCCGAGTAGAGGGGCAGAATCACCTCCCTCGACCTGCTGGCCATGCTTCTTTTGATGCAGCCCAGGCTACAGTTGGCCTTCTGGGCTGCAAGCGCACACTGCTGGCTCATGCCCAGCTTTTCATCCATCAGCACCCCCCAGTTCTTCTCCATGGGACTGCTCTCAATCCCTTCATCTCCCAGCCTGTATTGATATCGGGGGTTGCCCCCACCCAGGTGCAGGACCTTGCACTTGGCCTTGTTGAACCTCATGAGGTTTGCACAGGCCCACCTCTCCAGCCTGTCCAGGTCCCTTTGGATGACCTGAATCCTCCTGTTATTTCACTATGACAATTAGAAGTCTTTTATTATCAGTCTATTTAAAAGGCCACAAGTGAGGAAAGGACGCAGATCTTCTTTAGTCTTTCTATTCTAATTAGATGACTGGAGCATCAATTTTTCTTTAAATAAAGGAATCCTCACCTTCCTGGGTGGTCATGTTCAGCTATGTCCTTAAATTTCAATGGTTGCCTCTTTCTACTCTTCAAAGGCAAGTTTTTTTTCTTGTCACTCCTGATAGGAACAGGCTTAACCTCCTCTTCAGATAGGTGTAATAACAGCAAGTCTCTTCCAAATCCAAATAAGGAATTTTTTCTTAAATCCTTTCACAACACATGCTAATCTCCCATACGCTTCGTCTGGTGTTAGAAATTAAATAATCCTTTTTAATCTGATGATATATGTTAGTTAAATGTACACTTTCACTATTTTGTCTTAATCTGTATTTTCCAAGTTATCATTCAGGAAGTGTCTGTCTGTTCTATAGATCCATCTTAATTTGTGGTACTTGGGAAGAGCTAATACATTAAGGTGCTCTGAGCTTTTCTGTTGCCCCCAGGTCACTGTCAGAATGCCTGAGCGGCGGAGCCTGTGTGAAGGAGCAGTACCTTTGCCTTGATTGCTATCTTTTAAGGAAGGTCTGTTCACTCAGCTTCTGAAGCTGCACAGTTAGTGTGCCATGTGTTGTTTCTGTTTTTTATTTTTTATTTATGGTGGTCTTGTTTACCTCTCTGCAATTTCATAAGCTTTACTGTGATAATATGACTAATTTTAACGAGCAAACCTGCATGGGTGTGCGTAAGTACATAAATGTTCCATATAGGATAAAAATGGAAGCTTTCTCTTGGGTGGCTCAACAATTTGTTGGTTTAGGTTCCTTCATCTTCCCATGTATTTGTTTACTTAGTGCTTAGTGACTTTGATGTACTGAGAATTATTTATCCTAGCAGTGCATTTAGCAACTGTGTTTTCTTTTTTTTCTAATAATAAAAAAGTGCTGGGTTTTAAACTTATTTTCTTTTTTTTCTCCCATGCTTACTAGAAACATTTTTGGACCTTAATTTATGACCTTAGTCGGATCTCTGTTTCATCTCGAGTGTATTGCAGCTTTTCAAATATATATAAGAACAGTAAATGAGATTTCATCCAACATCTTACACTGAAAGTTAGTACTTCCTCTTCTGTGCTCAAAGCCCTGAAACCAAAACCTTGCCAAACAAACCTGAATTACATCTATTCTCTTTCCTTTCTAGAAATTACAAAAGTGCAAATTCCCTGCCTTTTTTTCTTTTTTTCCTTTATTAAAAAATTAATATAGTCACTTAAAATACTTTAGTTCTGCTATATGTGAACATCTATAGCATTGAAAGGATAGCTCTGTTTTCTGTTAAACATGAATGACATTTTACGAATGTTTATGTGCTAAAGCTACAATACTGAGGTTCCCACAGGCCCACATGGAGCGCTCCACTGGGAGCATCCTCTGCTGCATCTGATGGTCTGGTTCTTGTTACTGATTTTCTTTTTTTTTTTTTTTCCCCCTCCTTAAGACAGGCGACAATTGAATGTTAATTAAACAAACTTGTTCAGTGGAAAGAATATCCATAAACATTCTATGATTGCATTTGGAAAAACCTTTACTCTCTTTCAGGGTTACAAAATTTACATAAAAGGTTTGCTATAAATTAATAGCTGGTATTCATCTGATGTATTACTATGTTAAATCGTACTCAGATCATGTATTATCTGATAAGTAAGTTCCTTAAGTATCTTACTTTTCCACTGCCTTGAATTTAATACGATCATTACGTGTCCCTAACAGGTAAGGAAGGCATCTTGATCTGAGCAGGAGTGAACTTGTTTTCCT
This sequence comes from Balaeniceps rex, assembly GCA_013401315.1. Classification (NCBI taxonomy): domain Eukaryota; kingdom Metazoa; phylum Chordata; class Aves; order Pelecaniformes; family Balaenicipitidae; genus Balaeniceps; species Balaeniceps rex. The sequence goes on along the minus strand of VYZW01008984.1, from coordinate 70,245 downwards.
TTAATACAGGTGCTGATCTTTCTGTAAGCCATAGAATGTTGAAGCCTTCAGCTCAGAGTACCTAGTACAACTACATTTATTGTAAGAACTGGTAGACTGGGCTGTTTTCTATTTAAACCAAATCACATAGTTCTGGCAGCAGCATTTATTATTTCTGGTTATGTTCAGATTATCAGTAACATTCAAGTTATTAAGTAAAAAGAAGGGGCAGACACATCTATATTTTGCAGAAGAATTGGAGTGCTGTTGATTTACACTGAAGGGAGTCTTTCATTTAGGATTTAAAGAGGAAAACTACTACCAATTTAAAATCTAAGCTTATATATTTCCATTAGAAAAATCTTGTAATGCTTTAGAGATTATTATTTCTGTCTTTGAGATAGAAGAGATGAGAAGGGAGAAGTTTTAAAGTTATTGTCCCAACATATGTGTGGGCAAACATACAGGTTATCTAAATTTTTCTGATAATATTCTGTTAAGAAAATAGGTACACTAGTTTTAACTGCCTATATCCTCTAGCTAAGAGTAACCTTCTGAAGTCCCACAGATAGCATCTCTGTGTGAGAAATAATTTATGTTCAGCAACTTGATTTAGCTACACTTGTTGCTGAACAAAGATGTAACTTAAGAAAATGAAGCTCTTATTTCTTCTATGACTAACGTTAATATTAACCTATGAATCTTGATCTCTAGTTGTACACCCTTCTTTGGCACTGTGGTTTTCTTAAGAGAAAGAGATCGCACTATGAAATTTTATATAGGAGGACTATATATTATATGGGATTTAAAAATATATTGCTCCTCAGCTAACAAGACAGCTAAGTCTTGTGATACAAATGTATTTCACTATAACACTACATTATATGTCATGTTTCAGAGTTTTAGTAGTATGGTCTGTGTAACAGAGCACAGAGGATGTATGCCTAAACTAGTACAGACTCGAGCACGTCAGTCCATGCGAATGGACTTGTGAATTTACCCACTCAGGTTTTTTTACTAGGTTGAGTATTAATTTCTACTTTCTGTTTTGCAGTGTAGATAAACTTTCCATGACCATGTTTCAGAAACTCTGTCCATTTTGCAAGGGAAGAACTAAAATAGATCAGAGTGGATGAAAGCTGTGTAAACCGACAGACCCTATATTTAATCCAGATGTCTGGAGGATTTTCACTGGTATTGGAAACTGAGCTTCTCCTGTGTACTGTGAACTCAGTAAGCCTGTTTTTTTTTTTTTTTTTAAACAATAGAAGCTATGGAGAAGAGTCACAATGAAAAAAGGATAGTTTCCACAGGTCAGTAACATTTTAAACATACCTTCCTTGTATAAAATTTTAAGTAGTAAACTAACATTAGGTCAGGCTTGGGTAAGGGAAGCAGGATAAACTGGTGCTGTATGCACTTTTGGGATTGGAATGAAGGTTATTTTGAACAATAAACTATAGATTCTTTCCCTGGCCATTTGGCTTTTATGCTTTGGGGCATGATTTTAAAAGTTGGTCGTTCAAACATGAGGCAGTTCTTCTACAGCTGTGTGCTTTCATGTAGCCTAGAGAAAATTCTAACAGAAACAGTGGCAATGGTTATAAAAATAGCCGTCAACCAAATAGCCAAAACAGTTGTTTAAGAAATGTATGTTGAACCACTTTTGTTCTTAAGTAATTCTGGAGATGCATGTGTGTGCTTGTTTTCGGGTTATCACTTATTGTCTATGTTCTGGCTTTTCTGTAGGCAAACCTACATTAACAGTTGGCAGCTCTGTTCCTTGTATTTGTTAAGCACTTAAAAAGCTTTCGGTAAAGGTTTTGAGCTCTCAATTCCTTAGAGATCCAATTTCATGGCAGTGTTGCCATTGTTGGTCTGACTTACTGGTAGCTGTTCCACAGAACTTTTGTTTCTTAAATGTTGTTTTTTTTTTTTTTTTAATGTCCTTTGCATAGCAATAGCAACATCATGCTTGTCATCATTCACTTTGATCCTTTTAGAAGGGAAAAGATCTGGCCGCTTCTGTTGTTAGAGATGGTGTAATGACATCTTGTCTCGGTGTTCCTACTTGCATGGGAATGGGTATGATTTAGAGTACATACTACTCTGGGATTTGCTTTGAAATGCAAGTTCTTATCTGCCAGTGGAAGAAATCCATAGGTTTGGAAGATCTTGTGTGATACTCAGTACTTGGAACAAGCAAGAGGTTAGTGACAGGAAGCCCAGATCCTTATCCTGACTGAGGATTGTAGAAGCTGTGGGATAAGACAATACCTTGATCCTCTCAGGAACTCCTAATGATTTCAGGAAAGCATTGTATTCTTGCATGTGACTTCAAGATAAGAACAGTTATTACCTAATACATAAACAGTAAAAATTTCGGGGCTTTTTTATTAAACAGGATAATATTGCATTCAGTCAGTGAACCTAACAGTGGTGTTTTATGTTCAGCTACTGATTTGATATATTTTGCCAGCATTTTATTTCTACTTGTATTTCACTTCTACTAATACTAAATAATTAAAGCTATGCTCTTGAAAAACAAACAAACAAACAAAAAAAACCCACAAAAAACCAAACGCTCCAGAAATCCCCAACCTTCCAAAGAAAAAGCCCCACAACTTGCTCAAAAAACCCGACCCCCCTATACAGAGCAAATACAGCTTAAGTGACTGAAAGGAAGTTGAAACTTTACCAAAAGCTGACAGTTGTTTGTTACTTTCCTTTCATTTCTCAGGAAACAGAAAGCTAGACAGAAAAGAATGGGTCCAACTGAAACTATTTGCATATTTACATTAAAAAAACAACAACAAAGCCAAACTATAGAAATATTAAATGGCTTAGGTTTAAAGTATTTTTTATGCAAAATAGTAGCCACAAGTTTACACTGATATAGAAATAGTTTATTGCAAAATTGTATGTTGCTTTGTCCCTGCTTATACTGGTCCTTAGGTTTTTTTTCTGTGAAATTACATTAATTGAACTGGACTGAGGAAACCATTAATGCTAAGTAGCTTGGGAATTAGCTGGTAAAGTATAATTTTAAATTATATGAAGGATAGCCTCTTAAATATCTTTTAACATTTTGAAACTTTCTGACATGCAAAGTTAACTCCTTTAAATATGTCAGGTTCTCAAGTGGTTAATCCAAACTGCCAAAAGGTGAGATGACTCCACAATATGACAAATAAACTGTTTTCTCCCTATGCATACATTTTTCGAGGTTATGTCATCTGTTCAGTTTCTGTATTTAAAGCAAAAAAAAAATATATATGTGACTATGTTAAGTTATAGTTCTAAAGCAAAAGGGCTTGTCACTTAAAGTGCAGCATATACAGAGAAAGAAATGGGGTTTGTCTTCCCTACCCCTACAGTCTTCTGTGTGAAATTATGACAATGTCCTGCTAACTGGCTAACAAGTGTAACATAGCTGTCCAGTACCCGGTACCTTTTATGACTTTAACACAGGTGTTAATTTATACTTACAGGGTAGACTGCAGGTTCAATTTCTAACTCTAGTGTTTTGTTCTGCTTCCAGTTATGTATCTCTGATCTTCACTTTATGTTTATGGGGGAAGAGCAAATTGCTTTTATTGGGATAAGACAAATTCTTACAAATTAGGCTTCTATTCTCAGATTCAAGAAGGAAAAAATTCCTGTACTTGTGGTCTTTTTTTTTTTTTCCCCCCTAAATACATGGGTGCTATTGTAGTTGCTCTATTTCCTTAGTAGATTCACTCCCACTTGAAACAGTGAGGTCAGGTTTAAATTAGCAAGTTGGAGAAAATAGTAATGATGCTTATTTGGTGCACACTGTTATGTCCAGTATGGGCTCAAGGATGCACAGTTAAAACTTGAGCTCAAGGAATATTAACATTTCTTGAAGAGCTGCAAACTGAGGTAGAGACCACTTTACGTAACCTGGGCCACTCACTTTTTCAAAAGGCAGAACTTGCATCCTTTCTATACTACTGGGTGTTTGCTGTTGAAACTCATTCGGTAGAACCTCCAGTACCAGTGTCGCAGCAGGAAGGATAGTTTTGCTTTTGTGTTCTTTCATCCTGCCAACGTGCTCGTGTTGCTGAGAAGCTGGGAGAAAGCAAGTGTTCTGTGTGCCAGCAGGAGATGTGCCACACCACAGCAGTGCCACCACAGGGGAGATCGTATTTCAATGCCAGAAGGTTTGCAGTGCATGCTTCCACCTTGCTGGCACAAGAACGCCTCCAGCTGCCTTCTCTGCCAGTGTGGTTGTACCACTCGGCCGTTTTGCCAGCATAGTTATGGCTAAGAGTTTTGGAAAACTTGTTACTGCCATGCCAACAAAACTGCCGTGAACTGTTGTCTTCTGACAGTGTTGGAGGAGCCCATGAAGCCATGTGCAGTTCCGCTCCTCTGTGTGGCAGGGCGGTCTGTGCGGCACTGGCAAACAAATCTGGGTTAAAACCAGTCCACTTCCGAGGTCAGCGTTACCACCTCGCCTGGCCTGGCCTGGCTTTTCGTGGCTGACAGTGCGGCAGCACAGAAGCCTGTAGAGGAGAGGAGGAGGACCACGGGGGTGGTGGCGCAGCGCCTAGCACAGTGGGTGCAGCTGCCTCGCAGCCCAGGTATGGGAAACCCAGGGTGGGAGGCACGGGGTCCCCTTTCAGAACCTTTTATTGGCACAGTAATCCCATTGAGGCCAAAGGGCTCTACTCTTCTCCATGGCCTCCAAAAACCCAGGACCTGTCTTGTCAGCTTACATGTTAGATCTAAAGGAAATCTTGTGTCCTCTCTGCAACAGCAGGTAGGACTCGGGTGCGTTTACTCTAGCAGGGTGGGATAGTTTTAAAAACATTCTGTGTTACAAAACTGAAGGCTTGTAATGCATGCTTGATTGTGAAGAGACACATCAAATAATACAAGTTTATTGTAGGCTGTAGGGCATCTAGGCTCTCTTCTAAAATTATACTTCCCAGTGTGTTGTCTGTTTCATAGTTGTCTTTTACTATTGTTATTGCTAATTCTAAAAATTCTCTAGACATGTGAACTCAAGAGACTTGCAAGTAGTTTTCTCTCACATGGATTGTGAAACATTTATTGTGTTCTGTTTTTTCAGCATTTCTCATTGTTAGGATGTTCCTGCATCAGCAGGTTCACCTGCTTCAACAGAATTCCTGCGTAGCTGCTCCCATGCACCCCCGTCAAACAGCTCTGCTGTTTGTCGCCTGAAAGGTCTAATCCAAATGGACAGTGTTCTGAGAAGGGCTGTTACCCTCTGATCACTCACTGGGTCTCTGTGTGGTACTTCTGCATGTTTCATGATCTGTTCACGTTCCCTTCTGATATGAAGGCCTGCTGATGTGGATTCCTGTTAGTGAGGGATGTGGAGCTCGGATGTTATCTTCTTGCTGTTTATATTGCTAGAACTGGGACAGGGGAAGCCTGAAAGACCTCGGCAAGCACTTCAGTGCAAAACCCCGGGGCTGTCCTTTGAGTGTAGCAGAAGTGGAATACACGTGGAAAGACATCCAAGGATTTACTGTAATGCAAACAATAATTCTGCATAAGCTCGAGTCTCCCATTCTTTTTTTTTATTTAGAGGTTCCAGAATAAGAAAGTGTTAAAATTTATCAAATAAGGCTTTTTGTAGCCTGTCTTGGTTTCTTTTGTTTAAAGATTAATTTGATTATAACAATTGTAAGACTTCTCATATGTTTTCCCCTGACAGATTATCTGTAAAGCTTGCTCAGTCTGTATAAAAAAACAGTTATACATTGTACTGTTTCAGGAAGATGCAAGTGTGAGAGAGGAGTGTGTGTGAAATGACATAGGCAGAAACGTAAGCTTTCTATCTTAGCTTCTTTATTTGTAAAGTGCTGCTTTCATAGAATGTCCTGGAGTTAACCACCATCCATCCATATATATATATATCTCTATAAATATGAATATATATAAATAGATATATAAACATATATATATCCTCAACTATCTTCTGTAGAAAACTCCTTGATGTCCTTTTCTTAAGAGTCAGACAAAAGCCATCCTGAAGTAAAAATCAGTTAAAAGCTTTTGGATATATCCGTGTTATGTAAGCTTTATTAGTTTATCAAGTTTAATCTTGAAATATGATCATGTGTATGGTGGGTGGTTTTTATTCCTTGTTTGTGTTTTGTTTGTAAATCCTATTGCTTGAAAGGCTGTTATGTTTTCTTGTTTAAAAAAAGTATAGTTTCAGCCCTATTTTTTTTTATTCATGGCCAAATCACATATGCTGTGTGTTGTTTAGAAAGTCACACCTTATGGATTTAACTGAATGCACTAGGTGCTTGCACTTCATCTCTTGTCTCCACCCTGTGTCCACATGCGTAATAAACCATAGCATGGTTAAGGGCACTTTGGTATCTAGTTTGAACCTTTCAGAGGGTGTTTAAGTTAGGTACAACTCAAAATATCCGATTACCCCCTTCTTTGCAAACTGCAGTTTGACAGGTGGACGATTGGAAGCATTCTCAGTCTCATGGAAGTGCCTGAATTTCTTTTTTGTTCCCAAATGCTCGAAACTGCAAAGTAGGTTTGTGGCAAGATTTCAAGGGCAAAAAAAGAAATTCTATAAAAAATAATGCTATTATGAATAAATGATTGCTTGCGTTTGTAATGACTCATGATCTCTTACAATTGCAAATTATGTTTGTGGTATCTTCTTATTTGTTCTGAAAACACAGAAAATGCTTTTCTGAAAATATATTCTGTATAACTTTTTTGTATCAATGGAAAAAATACTGTGAATGAAATCATTATAGGGACAATTTTTTGCTTGATCTCCCAAATCTTTTACTGCAGGAAATAATATTCTAACGATGTGCCTTTTATGATAAGGTTAGAATTTTGTATTAATTTACAGGGAAAAATTTGTGTAGAATTTTGTATTCATTTACAAGGGAAATACAGGCTTAACTTGACTACTTGGGGATTTTAATGCAGATTTGAATACAAAAGATATCATGTTTTCAGTCTATATAGAACTTGAAAAATGTCTTAGGAGGCAACTTTATGAACTTGTACCAAATCTTTCAAGTTGTGGCAGTCTTAACTAGATTCAATACTTAGGAAGTGTGACAGTAGAGTTGGTCAGTAAAGGACTGCCAACTTAATCCAGGCGAACAGCCCCTTGTGAGCACTGAACTACTGGAACTTGGAGACCTAAAACAGGTTACTCTACCTTTCATTGTTTGTTTGGTGTTTGTTTGTTTTTTTAAGAGTTAGACACGGTAGTGAATTTCAGATTAAGTACCTTCTTTTAAGGAATGTATAGTAGTGTGGTATACTTCACACCTAGATTGGATAACTGTGGTGAATGCATTCAGAAATGTCTTGGACACTGAGCTGCTTTCGTGAAAAATAACAGAAGCATGCATGCTGCTGCTCAGAGCCACTCATTCAAAGTGAGTATAGTGGATGTTTTCCTGAGTGGTGCGTACAATTTTTGGTGGCAAAAGAGGAGGGATTGTTACCTAGTAGTGTGTCTGTGGATCTCCACTCCAAGTCTAGTAAAGAAAATAATACTTTCAATCTTACAATGATACATATACCCAAATGTAGAAAGCATTAAGGGACACTCTTATATGCTAGTATCTCTTTTTTCCCCTGAGCTTTCTGCTCCAAATGCAAGGCATCTTTCATAATGTCTTCTTCAAGCTAAATATAGAACAACATTTACAATTCCTCCAAATGAAAACAAAAAACCTCAGCTAAACCAGGCACGTATGGAGAAGTAGCCCTAGGGATAAAGTGGATGTTTGGACAAAATGAGACAGGTTATTTCTGTATTTGGCATTTTTTGGGAGGTGGTTTGAGTATTTTAAGTGGTAAATATAGCATCAGAGTCTCTGCAAAACAGAACTTAATATTTAATAAATGTTAGTATCCTTGTAGCTAGTAGTTAAAACCATGTGAGAGTGCAAGTGGTTTAAATTGTGGTGCTGTTAGACACTTTGTTTATAAAGCTGGTGCATAGACTTTCTGAATGATAAGTGTTATCTTTCAAATGCAGATGAAGACTCTGTGTGCACTTCATGAAAATTAAGAGCTATTGAACTCTGTTAGATAGAACTTCGAAAATACACTGTGCATTTTATTAGTGCTTAAATTTGTTGCAGTGCTAAATATGGTGTCTTCTACAAGTGTGGAGTTTAGCGTGCGTTCGTTAATATATAGGCTTGTTGTTGTTTGGTTTTCTTATCAGTCTGTACAGTTAGACGTCTTTAAAATCTGCCTCGGAGCAGCTGGCAGCTGACGTGCTGGTGTTGGCACCACCCAGGTTCAATGTGACATCACTAGAAGTCTACCTCCGTGCTCAAGGAAGTTGATGCGAGAGCCACGCTCTGTAACGTGTAGCTAAACTGCTGAATTTAGTAATTGCTGAGAACACAGAGGGCACGTAAAAATGGAATTCCTGAAAAAAATTGTTCCCACTGTTGTTTCTGGAGATGTAGTTCTGGATGTTGGGAGTACTGCCTGTGAAAGCTCCCCAAGGCTACTGAAGATGAGACGTGTCAGACTGTTTTCCTTAGGACAGACAATAGATGAAGACGAGGAGACACATGTTTTATATCCTGATTCCAGTATGTATCCGTGTCATCAATCTGGTAAAAAATGGTTACTGAGCTTTTTCTTCAGATCATTTTGCTAAATCAATGAATTTGATTATAAAAGGCCTTTTTGTTAGAGTCGCGATGATAATGGTGTCTTTAGTCTTAGAACTATTTCATCATGGATGCACTATCATGTGTTAGTGACCTATTTGAAAGTAATTTTACAGGACTTCTAATGTGCTCCTTGTCTTTGCATGCCTGTGTGACTTTTTTCCCTTTTTGGGTGAAGTATCCCTATTTAGGTTTTTAAATTGTAATGTGGCTATGATTTGGCACTAAGAGTTGTGTAGACAGACGTGTGCTGCACAGAGCTCTGACTCCAGTGCAGGGTTCAAGTTTTGTGTCATCTTTTTCTCTCCCTGTTTTTCAAATCTCCTAAGTTTTCAAAGGCTTTCTGTTAAGTTTTCTCGTTTAAAAATGTTTATGCTTTCCTTTTTGAAGGTTGCAGATTTTTTAAAATATAATATGTAAATTAGTCAAGTAAAAATATGGACATTGTATAGAGAATTTTTAACTTAAGAACATGGGTAAGCTTGCTTGTATGAAGAGTTTNACAGTTCAGCTGGGTGGCAATGGAAAATCCAATTTTACTTTTTTTTTTTTCTTTTTGCCTTCAGCTAAAATAGTAAGGTCTTGAGCCTTTATGGTCTTGGATCCTGATGGCTATCAGATGCACAGTTTTTACCCTTTGCTATGTGGTTGCTATTTTCAGGAATTAGCATGGCCTTGACATTTTTTCCCTTATGTGTCTAACTGCAGAGAGGAGATGGTGACATCCATCGGTAACATCCATCTTATTGGACGGTGAACTTACAGCCTTAACTATGGCATTAAGTTTGTGGTGATGGTGGGAGAAAGGGGTTTCCTTGGAAGGACTCTTCTTAGCCTTTCTGATTGTAATATAAAACACTTTTTTTTTTTTTTTAATGTGTCAGGTTGAGTAACATTGGCAGCTGGGGAAAGCAGGGACAGTTCTGTTTTGTTAAACGATTGTTCCTGTGTATAACAATTTAGAACAAGTTAATGTTGTAATGGTATGGACTGTTGAAGATTTCTTACAGAATAAGATCTGTTAAGACTTATTGCCTATATGCTTGCAAACTCTGATCAGAAGCTCATGGTGTCTGAAAGGGTGATGCTCTTTTGGCCAGGTTTGTGTCCTTATTTAACTTTGAATGCTGTAGAGCCCTGAGGTTTATAGTTGGATATCACTGTGATGTGCACAGCTTAAGTATCCCTATAGGCATATGTCATCAATTCTGCTTTTATGCTGTATTATGGTTTCTTTGTAGCTCTCACTTTTAAATAATATTTCATTTCAAATGTTATAATTTCAGAACAAATAGAATTGTTTCTGTGCCAAGTTAAAAGAAAATGCTATAGGCTGAAGTTTGTAGTCAAAACAGATGCCTTCATCTAACCTTGTTCAATGTTTTGTCAATAGTTCAAGCAAATGAGGATAATAAACATAGAATACACCAGTCCTACTGTTGAAGATGAATTCTCCTGTCTTGCTCATTAAATATCTGCCAAATAGTGATTATTAGGAGTGATTTTGTGGAAATCAGTAGTGCCTGACTAATATCACTTAATCGTGTGATGTCATCATTTGCGAAATGCAGACTTATAGTCTGTTCTGGGATCATG
>VYZW01008984.1:21270-56642 GCA_013401315.1 Balaeniceps rex | reverse complement strand
AACTGGAACACTGTAAGAAAGAACCAACAGCAAATTTACAAAGTGAATGTCACTACTCCTGGTGTTTGAGCTTTTTTTCGGTTCTTTTTGTCTTTCTGTCCTGCAGATCGTAAGCTGAAAAGTCAAAAGTAATGAGAACTCCAGTTTATTAAGGGAAAAAAAAAGTATTAGAGGTGAAACNAGGTGATAGTATGGGGAGAATGAGAGAAAACTTACCATAGCCAGAAAAACAAGCAAGTCTTCAGAAGATTCTGCAATAGCTGATTAAGGGGAGCTGTGAAGTGCTGAAGTCAACAAGATGTGGATAAACTAATTAAAAAAATAATTATATATGCTACTGTGAATACATTCTCTCTATGATATGCTGGTAATACAAGGACATAGAAGTATTCTTTTAAATTCTTTGTGTCTAAATTGCCCATAGGTCTTGAAAGTGACGTTTTGAGAGGGAGAGAAGGGTTTAGCATGTTCTTTTTTGATTCACACTGTAAATCTCTCGCATGTTGAAAAGGTTTTAAAACATACCTATGACACTACTGTCTATCTGTTTTCTATAATGTCTGTCTGTGATCCAAAGTAGAGTCTGTAAGAGGCTGGACAGTGTATAAAATCAAAATCTCATCTTAAGGAGCCATTTTCCTTTAAGTGAAAACTGTTATCCTTTAAAACACATTAAAATTGATCACTGGGCTAAAAAATCCAAAGTAACACCCCCCCTAATGCTCAAGGAAGTATTTCTAAGGTCAATATAGTATTTACCAGCAGGGTTAAATCAGCAGTTGCATATGAAGATGCCATGCTAGCGACATCAGCGATTCAGATTTAAGTTACAGAACGATTATAAATTTAGTGTTTTGTTTAAACAGTTCTTCACTTTTCAGCTGAAAAGGAAAACAGTCCACGTTTCAAATGCAAAAGTTTTAGTTTATAGGTGATCTAACAAGTCTTAATCTCCTCTAGGGATGGTTTTTCTCTTTCTAATGAAAATGTGAATTGTAAATGGAAGAGGCAGATATGACATGACATTTTTCAGTAATTCATGATACTTTTGATGGCTGTTGGCAGTTTCCGTTGGCTGCACTTGTTAGCTGTTTTCTGTCTTGATTTGTAGACTTCCGTGTTCCTAGTTTCTTTTGTTTTAAGCTCTTCAATAACAGAATGATTCTTACCCTTTGAGTGGTAACGTTATATGTGTTCCTTCTAAAAAGTATTACATGGATCCAAACTGAGGGAAAATAATTTCAGCGCTCTCATCTTAATCAAGGGCTACTTTGGAAAGCCTTTCCATTTTCAGTAAATGTCATTCTTTGTGTCTCTAACTTAGCACTAAATAGTCTTTAGTTGCCCTGCAAGTAAGGAAATGTCATGTGTGCCTTCTTCAATGGGGAATATGTTTTTTCAATTAGTAAGTGCTGTTGAAGAATACCTGTGACTTGGGAAGTAGTGTTCGTGACCTTGGCTGTGTGACTCAATATGCATCTTCTTGCTCTCCAACCAAGTTGTAAAAGGTCCCTGCAAGCAGAGCCCCTCCCAAACAGAGGGTTCTCAGCTCATGCTTGAAGGTTTTTGGTGTTAGTATTTATTTATAAAGGAAAGATTTTTGTTATGAGAAATCCAAATGCACTACTGATTTGAAGAGATAGGTGAAACTTTCAGAAAGCCTCATCACTTTAGCAATGGTACCTTCTAAAGGGATTAAGTTCCTGTCTGCAGCAGTTTTTCATGAGACGCTCTGGGATGTTCAGGGCTTGGCGTACCCTCACTTTATAAGCTGTCCGATACCCCTTACATAGAGATACTACCTAAATAATAACAGTTCTTTAGCTCATTAGTACCAGTGAAGTCTGTAGTGACAAGCATCTGTGTTGGACCCTGATTGTTTGGGAGCCTTTCGTCACTCATTGATAAGACCGGTATGGCAATATGACCTTTAGATACTTTAGCATCAGGATGCTGTTGCACAGTTGTATCAGACACTAACCCAAAAATGTCTGGTGTCTCTTGGCATCTTTTAAGATGCACTGGGGTGAGCCTTGTCTCAGTTACTTCTTTGAGAAGATGACTGGCTGAAGGAAGAATGGTTTTAATTTCAAAATATTTTCTAACTTGAAAGCAGGAAGAGCAGGAAGTAAACCACATAAAAGCAGCTTGTAACTTGTATAAAAATACTGTATTTCTCCGGTATGTTGTTTTCTGTTGGTTAGAATTAGTTTTAAAGTATTTTTTCTTTATTCTTTGGTTGGGGTTTCCCTAAACTCTTATTTCATGGGTGGAGCAGTGTAGAACTGAGTAGTTTAATTTGCCTAGAAGTTGATGAAATTATACCATATATATTTAGAGGTAGATTATATGTTTGGAAAGTTAACATGTTCATGTTAATTACTGAAAGAAATAAACAGTATGCTAGTGCTCTATCAAGAAATAACATGACTGACAGAGAGCAGCCAGTTCCATGGATAGAAGAAGTCTAAGCATATTCTCCATTTACCTGAACATGTTTCTACCACCTGATTTCAGTTCTGCATTTTTCTTTAACTAGTAGGGATTGCAGTGGAATGATACCGTCCCTTTCCATTTGATTTACTCTGCCAGATGCAGGTGTGTGGATGGAGAGCTGCCTGTGGCTTTGCAGGAGAAGCATTGAGCTTCGTAGCTGCTGGGTGGTGTCTCCCAGGGCGGGCACAGATGCATCTGCTGGCCCAGGATATTTTGTAGTCCACCAGCTCAGGCACTTTAGGGAACTTTGTGCTGTGGGGTATTTGCAGAACTTCCAGGCAAATGTGGCCTTGTTGTAAAGTTTTAGTGTGTGTTAAGTGTTTGGTATCTAACTGTTGCGTTTAGCTGCCTTTGGGTTTGTTACTACTTCTCATTTTCTCCCTTCCTGATTTTTGTATTTCTTTTCTTGCTTTTCTTTAATGTAACAGCATGCTTGCTGAGAATAAAGGTTCAGAAATGACAGTCATGTGAATTCCATTAATTCTGACTTGCAAATCAATGTATATGTATTAATTACCTTTTTTAATCTTAAAGCATTTCTATTTTGTACTCCTGCTTTAGGTTTCTATGAGAATAAGTGTTGTTTCAGAGGTGGGAAAGCTGTAAAATTCAACTTTAAAAGCAGTTTAAATCCTGGTAACTAAGGCATTTAAAAATGCACTGTAATGAAACATGTGCTGGCTTTGGAGTGACAAAATATGCCAATTCAACTATGAAGAATGCTATGTTAATGTATTTATTTATTTATGATATTGGGTGATGAAGCTCCTTATGCTTCTGCTCTGTGTAACTGAAACACTGAGAATGGCAATTTCAGGAGTTGAAAGCTCAACAGAAAATTGCTTGTCCATGCCTTGCCCCTGCTTGCTTTCCTTCTGCCCGTAACTATAGCTTTCAAAGTCCTTATACTGTGTGTGCAGAGCTTGTAAAACTGCTCTGCTAGCTACATACTTACATATGGATTTAAGCTGTGGTGGATTAAGTTGGTAGGCTTGTGCTTGTGAGGAGGTTTAGCAGAGACACCTGAAGTAGTTCCCACCTGTAACTGTCCAGTCCCCCATCCCCTGCCTATTGTTAGCACTCTGTGGCAGAGGTGGCTGAACCAGATGTACATCTGCATTATGCGGGTCTGTAAAGTGCTTTAACGTATAAACAGAAATGGGCTGCAGGCTGCCAACGGCAGTGGCTCAGGAGCAAATGTTCAACTTTGCTTATGGTGGAGGGAGGAAGGCAGAAATTTTATCTCCTGGTGCAGGGCAAGGCAAATAGGTGAGTACTGTCAGCTGCTGTGCCAGTCTAGTGGGGGTCTGCAGCCAAGAACATTTTCTACCCAAGTACTATTGCACTCACGAGGCTTAACAGACTTGGGACTTCTGTGCTGAGTTTACCCCTATAGCTAATTCACTTTAACGTGTGGGTNCTTTGTTTTTTTTTTTTTTTTTTTTTTTCCCCAATGCTTTCTATAGGGATAGAGTAGCTGATCCTCACATAATGCAAATATGATGTTTCCCACAAAAGTGGCACAGACATCCAGCAGCTTGGGAGGAGCAACAAAAATAGAAACATAACCGATTCGTAGCAGTTGTCTTAAGGCCTTGTAGGGTAACAGAGTTAAGCCTTTCTCTACTCTATCCATTTAAATGCCCAGCAACTAAGCTGGGATTTTCCACGTACCTCCATAACTGTTTCCAGGTTCCATTTAAAACGTTGGTGAAAACTGGAGTGCTGGTTCCCCAAAACCAGTATGTTGGTACATTAATGCTGAAGCACAGTAAGGAGACTGATATGGTACAGAATTGGGCAGATCAGATCTTATCTTAAGGCAGTTATTTCAAGTTGTCCAACGCAGACAGAACCATACCAATTGGGCTTTATACCTTTAGGGTTTATTTGCAGTCATGGAAGGTCGAAATTGAGCATCTGAGAGGGAATAAATCACTGAGTTCTCTAGAATTCTAACTACAGGGATGCCCCTGAAAATTGAGAAACTCGGGTTTGTCAGGCTCATGAGATACGGTTACAGCTATAGGTTCGTGTATTGCTTTACCTGTCTCATTTCCTCTTGGAGAGAGGTTAGTTAAATATCGTCTCAGAACTGCCTGCTGGGTTGTTTGAAATGTTTCACCTTTTTATTACTGATTCATTTCCTTGTAATCTTGTAATGTTTGCTGATCTGGAAAGCTGGATTTTCAGGAAGGGCCAGATTGAAATATGTTTAGTCTAAATCCTTACAAGTTGGTAAGGTCTTTGTTAAACTACTTTGAAAGCTATTTGATTTTTCAGGATTTAATTATTCTTTCTTTAAAGTTGGGGGGAGGGGGTTGGTTGGTGTGTTTTTGTTGTTGTGTTTTGTTTTTTTAAGGTAGGATTACTGTTCAATCAAGATAATGTTAACTTACTGAAAAGTTAAATATTGACAGTATTCTCTTTGATATTACTCAAAGACTGTTCTGCAAGAAAGCTGTGCATCTTCAGTGTCCTTCCAGAACTAGCTGGAAAACTCATAGTTATAATTTACTTTAAATGGGAAATATTATTTGTAGTTCTTTGCCTGAATGCATTTTCTGTCAGTCAGTATCATCCTGAAGATGAATGTAGTAGGACTAAAAACCTCAAAGAAACTGTTGGAAGCAACAGTGACTGCATGTTTTTACATAACTTAAAAGAATGCCTTTAGCTGTGCTTTTTAAATGGAATATTTATGCTGGAATGATTAATGCAAACTATTTTGTAGAGGGATAGGTAGACAAATCATATTCTGTTATCTTTGCCATCCCAGTAGAAAGGAGCAAGAACTGCAATGGGGGGGTTGGGGGAGGGAGGGAGTATGATATGAATGTACTCCTAGAGAAATAAAACTATTGTAGAACTGGGGAGTAACACTTCAAAGAGGGGGGGAAATGAGGCTAAAAATCTGTAATGTTCCCTGTGAAACATAAATGAATGACATACAAAATGTTATTTCTTTGTCGTTTGAAAGCAAACTTTTAAAAAGTTAAATATTGCTCTTTCAAGATAACTTATTCAGCAATATCTTCAGTCACAAAAATCCCCCTACCTTTTCAGCCTGGAGAGGTGAAGCTGAAACAACATTGTGTGAACTGTATTAAACTTTTTTTTTGGTCTTGCATCTTGGTCTTTGCCACAGACCAGAGCTCTGGCAGTTATAGAAACAGCAGTTGTTAGGCACTGCACTTATTTTATGTACATTGTTCAAAATAGTTGCTAGCGATGTTTCTGGGCAGCTCCAAGAAAATGGCATGATGCTACTTTAATTAAAGAAAAGCTGTACAAACAACCTTTGCATACCCATTTGTAGTAAATGTATTTATCCTAGTAAGTATAGCACTCCTTTAGAAATGTTTTTCTTAAATTCCAAATTCTACAAATAAAGAAAAGGAAACTTCTGTTACCTGTACAGCAGCATGATAGTGTCTGATCTTCTACGTTGCTTGGGCCCTATAGCTACTTATAACACCCAGGGCAACTCTTCCCTGTCATGTGACTGGGCTTACTGTACGTATACTGAATATTACATCTACAAGGTATGCATTCTTGAAGTGCTGAATTGACTTTGCTCGTATAGGTCAAGTGTGCAATGAATGAACACTACGACAAATGGATGGTCTAATACTTCCCAGGGCAGCTGGGCTTACTGCTCGTGAATCTCACAATGTATAGGTCTATTTGCCGCCTGAAGTCTGCAGACTTACGTCGCTGAAGCGGCTCAAGCAATTTGCTTCTAGCCATCCTCTTTACTAAAAGGTTTTCATATCTGAGCAAAAAGCGTGTTGTGGACTGGACACTTGCATTAATCATTTTAGTAGAGTGTAAGCAGCTTGCATTTGCAGATTGAGCACTGCTGCTTTACTATACCTACAGTCCTATTCTTGTCTTGCTCTTTTAAGAGCTTACTGATACCAGTGTGCTCATTCACACATACCACACCTTGACTCTTGAGAAAGTATAAAAAAAATACACTTCATAGTAGTCTGCTCCCTTTAATAGTGAAACTTATAACTGGTCCAGAATCAGAAGATATGCAAATATTTGGATCAGTATATAAACTACATATTTATTGGAATTCTGTAATGCCCAGCCTAACATAAGTATGCACAAATCCTCAGTTTGAGAGTTTCTTTTTGGATTGTTTTGCTTATGTAAACCAGCTCCAGGTCAAAGCTATTGGCTTATAGTTAAATGCAAGTGCTGTCTTTTCCATCTTTTTTCTGGGTAGTAAAATAATAATCCTATGAAAGATGTCCCTTATAAATACTCCAAAGTGATAGGTATTTTTAGACTCTTTGACAGTGGACATACTTGCTCTCAATTTTAAACACGGTGTACTTTCCAGAAGCCTGTTTCGTTTTCCTCTCTGAAAATGAGGAACTTGGAAAGAATCCATCCTGTAAATGACATTTTCTTATACAGTTTTAGAAATACATGATGATGATATCTTGTAACTCTACACAATGAGTTTTATTGGGCTCTTCTCAGTGAATTAGCCTCGTCTGCGCTTGGCAAGGTTCAGAAGCTTGTAATCCATGTTTTTTCTTGCCTGCTTCTACTGTTCTTGCTTTGATTAAAAATAAAACAAAAAGTTACATTTTAAACTTTGTGGTTTGTCCTGAAATCTTCTGTTTATTCTTGTATCTGGTAGGTTATTTCATTAACTCAATTCAAAGGCAAAACAAAACCCCAAAAGTCCAAAATTGCAGTAGTTGTCATCTATACATCTTTGATTATAAAAAGCATGTAAATTGGTTTGTGAGGAAGAAATGTTAAAGGCTTGTGCACAGTTGTATAATAAGATAATGCTTATGACACTGAAGCTTATATGATAATGCTGAGATACTGACAGGTCCATTACTCCTCTTGTTAAATGGACTTGTACTGGTATTTACTTTCTTTTTTGGGGAGGGGGGGCAGGGGGAGTAAAAGTATTTGATATATGCCATTCTTAAATCTTGTAAATTAATGATGTCCATTGAATCCAATTTCTTATGTCTGTGCATATATGTATGAAAACGTACATATTACATATATTAATGTAGTATTAAAAGAGAATTTTTCTTTTCACATTTTTTTTTTCCCCTAGTATTAAATATTCCTAGTGTTCAATACTTCTCCTGAAATCTTCGGAAGGAAAAGCTTATACTCTTGGTACACACAGTTCTCAAAATACTCTTAACATCGCAGAAGTTCTTAATGGGCTAATATTTTCTGTTGAGCTAACTGGATTTAAAATTAATTGCTAGTATGCTTGAGGAAGCCCTATTGACAATGGTCAGTAGTTGATATTATGAATAAATAATAGCGCAACAAAATCTCAGATGCCGTGAGGGAAAGCCATGTAACTTGCTTGGACAAACACATCAATATCATAAATAAATGCAAATTTTTAAAAATATTTCCTAACAGTCTTTAACTTTTGAAACACCGCTATACAGAAATAGTGGTAGCTCTTCTGTTTGTTGAAACTCTTCTTAACAGGACTCCAGGAGGTGGAACATTGAGATTACTAAAAAAACCCCACAGAAATACTATATCTCCTGGGGTTTCCATGATGATTTTTTTGTAATAAGTTTCTGGAGCTAATAACTTAAAGAATAAAAGCTGAGGGGGGGCGAAAGGGCAACTACAAAGAACCCAAAGTGTGTTTTAAAAAGTCATTATTTTTGAGGTGCTGGGAGAGTTGGCTCATGATTTTGGAATGCATGCTGGTAACAAGGATTCCTTTGAAGAACTCTGTGTAGCCCAGTGTTAAAGGCAGTCAGAGACCAACTTAATACAGTTTTTCAAATTAGTGGTGAAATTCATCAGCCAGTTCCAAAATCTGACCTTTATATCCTACTCATAGCAAAAACAACCTCTGTTAGACCTTATTTAGTAAGAGGAAAAAGGAATGCTTGAAGTATAACTTTGAATGTATTCATAAAAGAAGTGATGAAAAACGAGTATGAAGTAATTGGAGGTATGACATGGGCAGTATTACCTGAAACAGGCTTATGAAAGAAAAGTTTGGTGCAATGCAATGTCCCAAAGAGTTACTCAGTGTGGATGCATGTTTTGTACTCTGGGAAGAAAAATAAAGGACTCTCCAGATATATGTGGCAATTTACTATTGTATTGTAGCAAAATATTGTTGCATGGGGAAATTTTGAGTACTTTTAATCTATGAAAACTGAGTGATCACACCAGTCTCTCTTTTAATATAACTATTAATCTCCTGAGTGGATGTCAGACAGCAGCTGTCTCGATGGTTGAAGGGGCTAGTGCAGTGACACGCTTCTCCCGCTCTTTTTCCAGTGTCCTAATGCTGGCGTGTTAGGCCTGTTGTTCAGAACTGCTTAACTGGACATCGGCTGGTCTACATTACCTGCCTGGTAGTGATAATTATTTTGTCTTTTTTTGNCCCCCCCCCCAAAAAAAAACCCTAACCTTTAAATGTATTTGATGCACACCATTCTTAAATCTTTTGAACTAGCACTATCTGAAGTTGTTTATCTGAGGGCACAGGTATGACTTCTTCCTCATGGCTGGTTTATTCCTAGTACAGGATGAGGGGCAGTTCTGAAACTATGTATTTTTTTTAAAAACTGTCTTAAAGCAGATTTAGTTGATCAGTGTACCTTGGACCCATATGATTAATTTTTTAGTTCATCTGTATAGTGTGGGTCAAGTTATATTTTAAATAAACCTAATTAAACTACTGTTAGCAGCCAGTGTCACAGTATTCTCAGTATGCAGTTCTCTCAATTTTCTGTGTTTGACCTAAGGGTAATGTTGTATGTATAGTTTGGTGGCAGTTACGGCAACAAGCATTATTTTCTCCCTATCATTTCTTCCTGTCAATACGCAGAAATCTTTCTGAAATCTTCAGCTACTTTTAGGTTTGTCCATTAAAATCTCGAGATGCTTTCAGATGTGTTTTTGACCTGTGTAAAGATAACACCTCAAGCTGACAGAGGGTCTCTACCTTTTGATTGTACCCAATAATGTGGGTGGAGTGAAGGAGGTTCATCTTAAACTGCTTTGCCCTGTGCTGAAATGGGCAAAGGCTGTTGATGCAGTATCTTGCTTTATCCCAAAAGAAGGGTGGTAAATCCTGAGCCCTATCTAAAGGCAGTGTTGTATTGCATCCCTAGGAGGCCAGAGACTTCATACCTGTGCTACTTTCCCGGTCGGCCTTTGAGCTGATATTGAACGAAGTAAACTATCAGAAATGTCAAAGTTGTGCTGTTAGGTCCTTTAAAAGATAATAAGAAAAAAAAACCCAAAGTGCTAATACCTGTCGGTGTCAAAGCTAAATCCCCTGTAATTCTCTTGCAGGCATCCACCCTGGCAATGCTGCTTATGACCTTCCTGCCCTCCGCTGTGCGCATGTTCTGCAAGTTTGGGTTTTTTTTTTTTTTTTCTTCTTGCTGATCTTTTAGTGTAGAAGGCTTGTCGTGCTTTTGGCGCTGTGCAAAGTAGTGCTGGGCCGTTTATTTAATTCACTACAATTTTAACAGATGGGTTGGAAGTTTATTTAAAACTCAGTAAAGTGCAAAGAGCCTCCTGCAGTCCTTTTTGGTTTTAATTGTAAGTTGTTGTGCCGTCTGGCCGCTGAGGAGTCGGTCGGTCTGTCCGTGTCGCCTGGCAGCATCGCTCGGGAGGAGTTGGGGTACGCGCGGAAGAGCCCGTATCCTCTCGCTGTGGGTGCCCGCGACCCCCGCGCTGTGTCACGCCGTTCCCTCCCGGAGCGGGGCCGGCGGGAGGAAGCGCTGCCCCGGGCGGAGCGCNGGTCCCGCCGGGAGCCACCGCCCGCCCCCCGGGTCCTGCGTCACTGGGAGGCCGCGCGGCAGCGGCACGCCCCTCCCGCTGCCGCCGGTCCTGCCGCCGCCCCGCAGCCGGCTGGTGCCCCGCTCCCGCCCTGCCGCGGCACGATGCTCAGCCTGCAGGATTCCCTCTTCTTCGAAATTAACATCAAGTCTCTGCTGAAATCCTGGAGCAGCAGCAGCGGTAAGTATGTCGCTGGTACCGAGAGCCACGGCGTCATAGCGGATTTTTTTATTGGTTTTGCATGCTGCTGTGTAAAATTATGCTTTAAAAAAACAGGGTTTTAGCGGTCCTGTGTGCTGGTGCCCCTTGGCATAGCTAGAGTGAGAGGTGAGCAAAGTGCGCTATCTGCTTCTTATCTGTCATATAAGACAGTATGTATATATATTTTAATTTTCTTAGGCTGCGGTTATTTCAGTCCAATAAAGTTCTCTGCACCCTTTGCTGTCCGAGAGAGGTGGCAAGTCGATGCTCATCTCTGCAGAGTTATCAGATACTGACACTGTGGCTTAGTTCTGTCAAGCTCCGAATGCTCCCTTGAAGCAAAAGCAGTCATCCTCAGAATAAGTGTTTTATAGGGGGCATTATTTTTGTGTCTCAAACCCATTATTATTCCTGCAAAAAGTGCTCACCTTGATCTTCTAAATGGCCCGGATCTGGAGTTTCTACGAGGATTTCTTGTCCTAACTGAACCAACGAAGGCAAGGATGCTGCTCTTGATAAAGACAACTAGCCTGTCCTCAGATCACCCCTTCGCACATGCTTTAATGCAGGGTCTCAGGCCTGGGAGCTGCCTTGCACTGTGTAGCAGGGTCTGCTACCGTGAGCACAGTAGCTTAATGACAGTATGCCAGGAGGTGATAAAGGTGATGTAATTGTACGTCAGCTAAGCATTTCATATGTCTTGAGTTTCTTGCATTTATAAAAATGAAAAAAGTCAAAAGCAGGAGGTATCTGGTATCTCAGCTTTACGTCATGTCTTACTAATTGCTGCTTGAGGCATACTGGGATATAGTTTCCACTCAGCAAACACTCTGTCAAAATACTTCCATTGGGATTTTTACCCTAATACAGCATTGTTTGTTTCGCCTCTCTGTC
Organism: Balaeniceps rex; assembly: GCA_013401315.1. Classification (NCBI taxonomy): domain Eukaryota; kingdom Metazoa; phylum Chordata; class Aves; order Pelecaniformes; family Balaenicipitidae; genus Balaeniceps; species Balaeniceps rex. Next base: position 45,227 of record VYZW01008984.1, on the reverse strand, counting down.
TTGTTTGAAGAAATTAGTAGCAAGTTATTTATTGTACAGTGTATTAATCAGTGCTAGGAGAGTAAGCAGATATTTAGTTTGTCCTAATAGCTTATTCAGATGTGAGATTTGCTTTTTGCATTAACTGCTGTAATTCATGTTTTGGACTAATAACTTCTAGACTTATGACTTCTAAGTTAAAGCAATGAATATTTCAAAACAGGCATCCTTACAGGTTTTGCTTTTCACTTTGTTTCATGTGTGTCTTGCAGATTAACTGTATCTGTTCCAAATTATACCTTGTAATAGTACTTGGAAGTTATTAATATTCTTGTTGAAATAAAGATAATCAGAAGGGGTTTTCTAATATTTTATAGTAGAACTTGAAGGTGTCTCATGAAAATTATTAAAAATCCTTAAAGTTGATTTTATTAATGTATGTTGTTTCCAAACTAAAGTAAACCATAGGATACACTGTTACAATAAATTCAGTCTGCAACTAGATAAATAATTGCTGTGTAGATAAGGAGATGAATTGCAGAATCTAGACTAGACAATTGTCAGCTGTAATAAGATAGAGAGTAATAATAGTAAAAAAGAGTATCTGAGGAGAGGTTATGTACAATGCTATGTTTTCTCCTCTATGTCCTCTGTTATGTAAGCACAACAGAGGAAGATCTTCCTGACTCTTTCATCAGGAAGTAGTACTTGGATCATCTACCAACAAACTAATTTTCTGTGCTCACTGATTAGATAGCTGGGGTTTATTTCACTTTTTCCACAATTGTCACTCTATTTGTGAAATTGCTATGCTTATGGCACAGCTGCATGTCTGCTCTGTAAGTGTGCAAGAGTCACATTCTGATGGCTTTCCACTCTGCAGCCTGGCCGGGAGCAGAGCATGCAGCCTTTGGTGCCTGGGTTTAAGTGTTGTGATTCACATGGATAGCTTAGTGAATTGAGCTGAGCGGGCAAGCCAGTTGCTTTTTTCCTAAAATGTTTTCCAATCAAGTGATGCCGTATGTGCAGGACAAGGAATTATGCAACATTTATGTTGAGTTTGTGTTTGGAAATTCAATAGATGTGCATATGCTGAGAAATTACTTGAGAAAGCTTTTTCCTGTGTTTTTGTAAGATTTTTATATGCAAATGCTACTTTTTATGGCTTATATGATAACTTAAGAATTTTGTGTACTAAAGAATGCCAGAAGAGGAGTGGGTATGCTTGCATGCATTTCCATATACATAAAAATAAGCATCTGTAGAGAGTGTTCAAGTACGTAACTGAAAGGCAGCAAAGCTCCACGGGTCTGGTTAAGGGCTTGCTTAGCTGGCATAATGTCGTTGCAGTGCTGGCTAAGGTTTTATTATAGTTGATCTTTTTTCTTTCAGTAACAACAATGAAGTGACATTCATATGGCCTAGTTTCAGGATGCTGTCTCTGTGCCAACAGTTTTAGACATTACTTCTTTTTAAATGGAGTCAGGAATGTTCTTTTAATCCAACAGTAAAGTGAGGATGTTCCCACTTAAGTATTATTTGCTTACTGAAGTTGTGGATGTAATGGAGGCTTTATACTGGCTTGTCCTCAGGTTGCTTGGCTACATAGTATTTAAGGAATCTTAGTTGTGATAATGTAACTTACTGTTCTTAAAGTTATGGATTCTGTTGTTTAGTCCATTGCAGTTTGAATACGTGGTCTGTTTAACCATTCTTCTGATGTTTCTGATTTTGTAGCAAAAATGTTCATTTTGAATGTTATTTATGTCGATTGGTGTAAGAAAGCTCTCATATTTTGTCCACAAAAACCTTTGTTTAAGGTTAAGGAGCTCTGGGTGCCATGAGAATTACTTTTAGTAATGCAATGTATGCATTCAAAACCCAAATGTGGTGCCGCTTGCAATGAAAAGCATTATGTAATGAATACCTTTCTGAAAGATATGACATGCGTTTTAATGAAAACTATGCCTGTATTTCAGGGGCGTACAGTCTAGACAGGAACAACTGCTTTCCAGTAAACATGAGTATGACCCATTACTACTTTCTTAAAAGCTCTTCTGTGTTTCTAGTATTTACTGTATTAATAATCTTGTCTGGTTCAGAAATAAAGAATTATTTCTGGATAATAAGAAAGGAACAAAAAGTACATCTATTGTCTTTGTAATAACGAATACACAGCTTTCTGTTGCTGTGCTGCAGTTGTGGTGTGTCTGTCTGGTAAACAGAAGGATACACCTGTCCTGTGGATGCTTCTCTGTCCTTGAACTTGTCCCTACCTTCTTCTGGTAAATCAGTGTTGGAGGTGGTTCATGAGATTTTCATATCGGCTTGCTCAGCTTGATTCAGAAGTCATGCATATCTTTCAAGAACTCATACCAGTTAAGAGAAACAGACTGCTCTTAATGTCGCACCTGCCAAAGCTACATCGAGGTCATTGCCCTAGACCTCCTTTTGGTAAGGGTTTGTGACAGTGATTTTCAAAGTTACTTAGACTCGTGAGCCTGGGAACAAAGTCATGGCAGGAAAGCGAGCTGTGTCTGCCTGTACAGCAGTTGTTTTTGAAAATCTGTTTTAAAATCAGAAAGAAATGGAACAACTTTAAAAGGAAGTGAATTATTGAAGCTATGGCTGCCAGGTGCTGACAAGCATGTGAAAACTGTGGAGCTGCCTGGTAGATACTTCTGAATCATTCCTTCTGTGAATGAGAAAAGCACTTGAAGAGTCGCTTACCTTCCCATAGGATTAGCTTGACTGAAGACTGTTTCCTCCTTTACCAACCAAAAATGAACTCTTAGCTCTCAAGAGAGGTTCTGCTCTGATAATACAGTATTTAACAGAGTAGATGTGATTCATTAATTTTTATCCTGTGGCTTTTCATTTCATGACAGCAATGAAACTGTAATTTAAATAAGAAAGGTGAGATAACCTTACAATGCTATGATAGGAACGTATATGAAAAAGGACCATATGAAGAATTGTGGAATAAATGTTTTGTTGCCAGTCTTGTTCTTTGGGAGGAGATGGGGTGAGGTGGAGTGTATGCGGAGGTGTGCATGGCTTTAGCAAAAGGACAGATTTTGCTTCTTTTGTTGCAGTTTGCTAGTACGATAAAAGGCGATAAAAGTACAATTTGTTAATGCTTTAGGAATCATTATTGTATGATAAATTTCAGCTTGTTTTCCCAGCAACTGTTAAACTGCAAAGAAAAATAAAACCTGGGGAAAAAATTGGTCTGAGATGTTATGCGATTGCTTCTCCTCCAAACTGTCCTTTGGGGTGGCAGTACAGTGTTCTAGACCACTTTCAGACATCTTTTAATGGCAAATTTGTATTCCAGTGGTAAAATCAGTGTTACTTCACAATCAAGAGAAATCTTATTTTCATGAGATACTGTTTTTGGTGCCTTCTTAAACAATAACAGTAATTAAATAAGCACAGTATTAAGTTGGGTGTTAACTTTATTTCTCCACATTAAACATCCCAAATAATAATGTGTTCAGTCTTTTTGTAGGAAACTTTTTGCTAATTGTAACCTTGACTTAAAAAAATCATGACAGTTAGTAGTCGTCTTGTATACTGAAACTCCATAGACTGTCTCCAGAGAATGTACCAATTTTTCCTTATGATTGTATCTTCCAAAATTGTTTTGACATACTGAAAAATGAAATTTTTAAATGAAAGATGAATGCAAACTTATGTTAAGTTTTGAAAAAGCTACTAAATTCCACTCTTTTTTAAAATGTATTTAAGCGTACTTTGTGATAGTAAATGCACTTACAGATCCCTTTACTGCTGGAGCAGCAAGTTTGTTTGCTGTAGAAGGGACATGGTGCTTATGATGGCTTCTCCACAGCCTGTCAGTTGTCATGGGAAAAGCAAGTTTTTGTCAGTAGTTAATCACCCAATAAAATGTGAATGTGTCAATTTTTTTTTAAAGGGATTATGGAGTGTAACCTCCATATTTGGCCATATTTATGAACTTAGGTGGTCTTTAATGATGGCCACTTGTGCCATCTTGGGGCACATAAGATCGTGAATCATTGCATTTCCTGATATATGGAGTGTTGGCATACATTCAATTAAATGAAATACCAGTAACATTCTGTGTAGTAAAATCTGCTATGTAAAGAGAAGAGGGTAGGGTTGAAATAACAAGGTCTATAAATGGATGTAGGTTGGAAGGAGACAACTAGGCTATAAGTAGATCATCCAAACCAGTCAAACCAATGTACCACCCTAAAGCTGAAGAATACCCAGTGTATATAAGTGAAAGTTCTGAAGTTGTCAAACTTTTTCAGTCCCACTCCATTAGATGTGGGTCAAGTGAGCAGGATGAAGACGAGGGAAGTTTCAGAAGATGGCTGAGCTCGTCACTTTTGCCAAAAGTGATGGCTTTGCCCTCAGCAGTGCAGCCTTGTCACCTTTTCACCTGCCAACTGCGGTACTTGTGTGATCTTTTTAGTGAGCTGTTCTGGATCATTGTATCAGCAGAATTTTCTTGGGAAGGTGGAGATTTTTTTTTGTTGTTGTTGTTAAATTATCCAACTGAATCATCTCAAGGCAAGGAGGGTGAACGTGAGGGCTGGTTTAAAAGAAGGGCCAGCTCTGCCTGCCTAGCAGTGAGAGGCTGACTGCTGGTGGGTGTGTGTGGGTGTCTCAGCTCAGCTGGATCATTGAGCCTCATTAGGGAAGTGTATGTAACCAGACTTTTACCAATCATAAGTAGATATTTTGATATTTTAGGCCTTACTTTGGACTTCTCTGCACATCAACATGGAAAACCTTGAACTGTATTTTTTTTTTTTAAGATTGTCACGTGTGAGGTTCTTCATATTAATTTTTAAATAAGATGCCTGTGTTGTATTAAGTACATTTTGTGTTGAGATATACATTATTTATCAGGCATACGTATGCTAGAATGAGTTTTCCTTTGGGGTGTTCTTTCTATTAAAGCAATATACTTTTTGTTAAACCCGTAACTAGATTCTGTAATGATTCAAACTGCAGAAGAGAATGCTATTGAAAGGAGAAAGTGCCCCAAATGCAAACCACTCTGTCAGCTACTGTTGCTAGAATAAACTGCATGCTCTGCATGGACTTCAGGAAAGCTCCAGATAAACTGATTGCAACAACCCATATCAAATACCCCATTTCTGCTGACTTTTTTTTTTTTTTTTGAGACATTTAGCAGTTTGTAATGGTGCTTTTGTATTTGAAGGGGAAAGGTTCAGACACTAGAGATTTAATAGCATTTAAGGGATCACTGACAAAACAGTATTTATTTATTTAGAAAGGTGACTGCCAACTTTAGAACACTCTGTGGAGCAAAACTGTTGTTTGCTATATTATATCCTGTTTGCATGTAGTTACAGGTTTTCCCCCTGTATAGAAAGAAATATCCTTCCTCATTCCTCTACAAAGAGTAATGATGCTAGTCAAAGGGAGCTTTTAAATTCTGTTAGGTACAGTGCAAAATAAAGGGTGAATTTAAACTTAAAGAGGAAAAGGCCATTCTAAATCAAAAGGGGCACTCGGAACCTAAAAGACACTGGGCCATGCTACTGTAAATACGAATTAAGTGTTTGAACTCTGACATTCCCCATTGCCTGTGCGAATGTCACAAGCAAAGGTTTACATTAGTAGGTCTGGTAGAAACTACTTTCTGGGGGAAATTTCAGGGAAGTTTACTGAAATATGATTTGAATAATAGGCTGCCAAGCTGCAATAACAGGAAAAAAAAAAGTTAAGGCATAAAATTGCTTTGTTTTAATTACTTTTACTATTAGAATATCAATTATTAAAAAATTAAGGTATAGAAAGAAAGAAACTTTATATCATTGACTTTGCATTGAGAATGCTCATTAGACAAATCCAGGAGTCTTTACCGACTGATCAAGAACTATTTAAAATATGGTGATGGTCAAAAAACTAGAGGTGGAAAATGTTTCAATGCAGTTAGAGAATTACATGTTTTATGACTCTCTAATTATTTTAATCAGATTTTAGACTTGATGCCCTAAGTAGGTATAGTTAGAACAGACAAGAAAAGCAACATGTGTAGGACAGATTTTACCCAGTTCAGAATCAATACTACTAATGAATATATGTTTTCAAAGTAGTAATAGAAAACAACAGGCATGTCAAAATTTTTCCTCACTCTTTACCTTTTCTGCTTCTTCTCTTAGGAATCAAGAATTTGAAAATCCAAAGGGGAGAAAGAGTACTTTTCTTCAGATTTACATAGCCTCAGAAATAGACCACTAAGAGTTTAAAAACCCAACCATTTCAAGCTTCTAAAAAAACTTTTTCATTTAAAACATTAATATTTATAGGTTTCTTGCTCAAGAATTAGTTCAAGTTGTAGAAGTAATTAATTTCTCAAAGAGATCGGCACAGCATGGGAAGTATAAATGACTCCTCTGGTTCTGCCCATCGGGCACAGCTGGCATGTGATTTGGGGATATTTTCAACTTTATTTTTTGAAGTTTCCTTTGTAGACAATTGCTACAGACCAGAATGCTGGTCTAGAAAGATATATGAATGCCTTAAACCCTTGCAAATCAATGCTAACTAATTAATGGATATTGCAGAGAATGGTTATATTCACAGTGCTATCAAAGCAGCGTAAGTAGCCTTAGGATTTGTTGATTTTCTTTCTTTTGCTTCTTTTATTCATCCCTGTTTGCTTCCTTTGTTCACACTGCTGAACTAGAACTTAAGATCTTCAGGTTAGGAACTGTGATGTTTGCGAGGGTGCTGGTGCACCAGGGTCACTGGTCAGTAACAGCTCAGCTGCTCTTAATGCAGCTGATGTTAGGCTTAAAAAACTGAGTGTATGACATCTCAGTGGAAACCTGCCTCCTTTTTCTCTCTAACATCTTGTTTGTGCCGGCTGTCAGCAGGACACAGCAGTTGGGCCAAGTATCACCAGATTTTTACTTTTCTTTCAGCTACAAATGAGGTCTTGTCCTGGAAAAAAGAGAGGCTGGCAACCGGTGCTTCATTTTTATGACAGCAAAGCAAAGAAAGAAGGAAGCTAACCCAGATGTACTGAGGTTTGGCTGAGAAGTTCAAAGCTTTTTTGATAGCTGTTTGAGACACTCTGGCCAGAAACCCATGATAGACTGATCAGGGGATATTAAGGTGGAGTCCTGCATTGTTTTGCTTGTAGGGGTGGTATTATCTTTGAATCTTTCTCTCTTCAGAAATTAGCAGGGTAGGAAAAGAGGAAGGAGGAATCCAAAACCTAAAAATTCCCTAGCAGAAGTGCATGGATGAGAAAGATTTTGGAGTCTTTTTCTCTTATTTTTTGTCGTCTTAAATAGTAATTTAAAAAACCCTGAAAGGGTACTTCAAGCTATAGTTATTCCTCCACAGGAAAGAAGGTAAAAGTGTATCACTAATTCTGAAAGAATTATGTTAAGCAAAACAATACGAGCAAAACCAAGTTTCACAAATATGGTGAAAGGTGACCAACAGAAAAGTGATTCCACTGTTAAAAGTTTTCCTAGCATCCATCACTGTAGTACTGTTCAAAGGATTGCTTGAATAATTTTTACTTATTTATTTTTAATTTATAGTTTGTGCCTATCTTTTATGACCACGTTATCCCTGAAGGGGATACTGTAACTGGAAAACTAGAGTGCTCATCTTAGAGAGGACAAGGGAAATGGGAACATAACTTGTTTAATCAAGTAGGGGAGAGGATGGTGGGACAGGGCCTGAGAGGGCCCTAGCGAGGGCGCAGGCATTGGTTCTGTATTTTTGGAAGCAAGCATGTAGGATTTCACTATCTAAAATGTGGTGAAGGATGTGAATTATGCCGCCACTGAGCATGAAAACTTTTTGAAGCATATTGAGCTGAGGTTCAACCTCACTAAAATTGAATCTTGCTGTGCCAAACTGGTGTCTTCCTGGAGATACAAGTTTTCAGAATAAAAAAAAAAGTGCACACTGCTTATTCTGAAGACCTGAAGTGAGGAAGTACTGATTCCTCTGTTAATTTTAGTTTAGATACCGGTTTATTAGATGTATTCTTGCACTTTTTTAGTTCTTTCTCAAGCTTTCATATCTCTTCCGTACTTCCTTACTTCTGTTAAGACCATTTGCATAAATAGTGCTGAGAAAAATGGTGTCAGGTCCTTGAGAATTAATTGGTTTCGGTTTATATTTGCAGTTTTAAGACTAAGGTTACAAAGACTGACTGCAAAAAGTGATTGTGAATATTGGATAGCTTTAGATATTTGGGGACTGGGTGAGGTGGCAGAGACCCATGAAGGTACGGAAGAGCAGCTGTGCAGTCTCAAGAGGATTTTCTCTGCAGGGTTATATCAGGAGCTTCAGTCCCCGATTCCTGCTGATGGGGAGTACTGCTCAGAAGCTGTAGGCTAGGCCTGAGTTAACCTTCCAAATTAATGGCACTGTAATGTGTGTGCTTTGCGTGTGTCTTACTTAAAAAAGTCTTATGAGAGGGGGATAGGGTGTTTCTAACCTTTAAATGTATTGGTCTGTCTTGTTAACTTGAAGATGTTTGCTTTTGTGCAGTCTGCGTTGTGACTCCATTGAGGTGGCAGAGCCTCGTGAAGGGTTGCAAGTTCTTATCAGCATCTACAATTAGGAAAACACCTGATAGATTTCTCTTGAGTTTCCTGTTTTCCCGTCTTGCACTTCTTTCCAAGTTTAGGAGGGTATTGATAATGTATTTCTGGAGATTAAACATGGCTCCTCCCCTTGAGTTGTGTCTCTGGCTGTGGAGTAGCAGTGCACTGCTGGTCAGACTGCCTCCTGTTCTCCATCTGCAGAGGAGGAAAACCGTAATCTCATTCTTCTGTGAGTCTAGAAAACTTACAGTCAGCTCAGACGGGAAGTGGGCTTTTATAGTGTGATTAAAACAGCTTGATGTTTTATGGTGTTGTCAATATGTGACCATACAAACTTAAGTACCTCACCTGGAGTACTGCGTCCAGCTCTGGAGCGCTCAACACAAGAAGGACATGGACCTGTTGGAACGGGTCCAGAAGAGGGCCACAAAAATGATCCGAGGGCTGGAGCACCTCTCCTACGAGGACAGGCTGAGAGAGTTGGGGCTGTTCAGCCTGGAGAAGAGAAGGCTGCGGGGAGACCTTATTGCGGCCTTTCAGTACTTAAAGGGGGCCTATAGGAAAGATGGGGACAGTCTTTTTAGCAAGGCCTGTTGTGACAGGACAAGGGGTAATGGTTTTAAGCTAAAGGAGGGTAGATTTAGGCTAGATATAAGGAAGACATTTTTTACAATGAGGGTGGTAAAGCACTGGAACAGGTTGCCCAGAGAGGCAGTGGAGGCCCCATCCCTAGAAACCTTTAAGGTCAGGTTGGACGGGGCTCTGAGCAACCTGATCTAGTTGAAGATGTCCCTGCTCACTGCAGGGGAGTTGGACTAGATGACCTCTAAAGGTCCCTTCCAACCCAAAGCATTCTATGATTCTATGATCATCAGGGAAAAAGACGAGTGATGAGCTCTGGATGTGAAACTCAAATTTCTAGGTCACTGACTGAGAGTGTAACTCAGCAGAGGCTAGAGCTTGTTATCGGTTCATGGTTTGCATTTGGTCTCCTTCCAGGTGTCAGGACCAGAATGCTCCCTGCTTTGAGGCCCTAACCCCTGACTGAGCTCTGTGGTCACTGCACAGTCCCACTGTGACTGGACTGCTTCCCTGCTCCCTGCTTCTGTCTCCCTCAAAAGTTCTTCAGTTGTTAATTTAATCTGTGTTTTATTACTGTAGATTGATTAATGAGGTAATGTTTTCTTAGGATACATACAGATTTTGCTTCTGTAACTTCGACATACTGAGGAAACTTGAGGTCCAAAACCTTGACCAGAGAAGCTGCAATTTCCAGGGTTGAGTGGGAATAGTTGGGCAATGCATAAAAACAATTTTGGTAATAGTACACCTGAGCAAGAATGAAACAGGTATTGCTCCGTTTTCAAAATAATGCTACCAGTATATTTATATATTGTAACTTGGGAGGTGGTGGCATTGGCTAGCTATCTGTGCTAATTCTGGTTGGTAACCTAGGTGACCTTATTTTTTTTCTTCATGTAGCAGTAGTAAGGAGCGTTATGGATTATACAACCATTTTTTTTGTGATATCCTCTACTAGGAAATTTTACCCTCTGTTCCTGAAGAGGGCTGGATGTTGGATAATTTTTAAAGCAGAATCTTAATAGTTTCATATCTTCCAGTATATTTTTACCATACTTCATTTTGTAGGTGAGCATCTCTGTTACTTTGCCGATAGACTGTGGATATTTTCTGTCTTCCTGCAAAAATATGAATCCTACTGTTTAATTTTTATCAGAAAACAGTGTGGGAAATACTGTTGCAACATTGTATAAAGCATGTAGCAGATGTAAATGTGAGACCTTGTAAGAGGGAAAGGAGGTGTTATTTAAAATAAGAACTGAGGGGAAAAAAGAGTTTTCACTCACTCTCACAGTCTGTCAAGCCCCAGAGCATGTGTCCAAGAGGTTCGTCCAGCAGCTGGGCACCAGGACAGAGGTGTTCAAGCAAAAAGGCACCACAATGCTTGTGTCCAGCTGTTACATCTGGAATCCATGGCCATGGTATGGGAGGTAAGGATGCCAGGTGCCACATTCTTCTCATGTACTGGGTTTCTCTTCGGTTGCCAACAGATTTTGCATACGTGTTTTTGGAGCTGACAGCGATCAGTGTCTCCATCCTGTCCCACCTCTGTGAGTCATTACGAGTTGCCATGGTTCTTTGTTTCCAGATCTGGGTGTGTTGTGAAACTGCAGGTAGATGTGCAGGGGGCTCTCCATGACCTGCTCACCTGTGTGCTGTTCATGTGGGCCATGCTGAGAGCCCCATTTCCCCTGGTGTCTCCACAGCCAGACCTTCCCATTCATACCAGTCTGAGCATCTCATTTACAGTTCTCTGCAATGCTTTTTAGAGCTTATAAGAATGTATTGAAACCAGATAAAGGCTCTTATTGTGGAGAAAGCAAACTGCTTTATGACGTAAATTAGAATCAGATAAAAAGTTAAAATGAAAGTTGAGGAAGGTAGGAGAGAAAAGCGTGTTATTTTTCCTTTGAATTCTGATACATATAGCTCAAATCTTTTAAATGACCAATTTAGCCATGTATTTTGGAGTTCCGTGGACAAGCATATGATAACCTATTTTTATTTCAGATGTGACTAGTCTCCTCCCCTGGAGCTGACAAAGAAGCTGTTAACTCTGAAAGCTTGGTGTGTTTATGGTGGCTAAGAATAGCACTGCATGGCACTTAGTATTGTCTTCTTACAGAGGTCCAGTTCGAGCACTGGCTATGTCTGCATGCTACGTGAGATTTTTTTGCCAGGTTTGTGCTGTGCCCTTGTACTTTCTCTGAAGTCTTAAAGCTCTGAAGGTTGTCATCTGTTTTTCTAAGGAGTTGCACAGCTTCAGATTCTTGCTGGTTTAGTTTGCTTTTATTTGCAGTTAGCATAGATAAATTTCTTCAGAAGGCTTGGTTAGAAATACAAGTGTCTCATGCTTACTTTTAAAAAAATATTGTTAACTAGGGCTTCATGTGAACTCAGTGCTACCTTATGCTGTTAAAGACTTTAAAAGTCCTGAGGAGCCTCAAAATATAGTTCCCACACTAACCACAGAAGCAAAACAAATTTGGATAAGTGACCTAGTGAACAATCCTGAATCTTCTAGATATTTGCTAATTTTCATATTCATCAAACATTTTTCCCCCAAGAAAAAATGAAAATAGACATCCCAGACCATCACCAACTCAGCAGTTGACATTGCTGTTTTTCTGTAGAGTTTGGTGAACGAAAGGACTTGGCTCAGAAGAGTACATTGGGTAAACAGAAAACCACAGGCAACAATGTTGTAAGATATGCGTGTGCCATCACAAGGAAATTTATGTTCTAGTTGAAAAAGAATCCACCTCTGCTATGTGCTAACTCTGTGGTTAGTTGTACTGGGAACTGAAACCCATCGGAGTTGAATTTTCAGAAGAGCTGATCCCCTCAGTGCAGGGCAGAAAAGTTCAGGGAATATGTTCAGATATGATTTTTCTTTTTTTTTTTTAACAAATTTAGGTAGTGATCTGGATGTGCAAAAAATTGTTTTTTGTTGTTTTGTTTTGACTCCTCAGCAAACGTACTGTAAGAATATACTTTTGAAAATGTTGATTTTCTTTTTTTTTTTTTCCTCCTTGGCGTGCTTGTGTTAAACATGACAGATTGAGTTAGTCTTCAGAGGTTTATTTCCCTTTTCAGCTCCTATGTTCATATGGAGGATTACTAGGCAAAACTAGTATTGGAGCACAGAACAATTGTTCTTTCTTGAAATTGATAGTTAATGCGTGAGACTTATTCTGACCCTGATTTGTGTATGCTTGAGCATATCGCAATGCTCAAATGTATTTGTTTATTCTCATTTTTTAATCCTTGTGTGTATATCTAACACTTTAATTTTCAAACCACACCTCAGTATCAGAAGTACTATTATAATATTTCTGAGTACTTCACTAGGCAGTTACTTGCAAAGATGTGAAAATGCTCTTTAAATGGACCCACTCTGGGTTAATGTAATGTTTTTGAGCTTTAACTTGTAGAAATATTTTTCATCTGAAATATTAATATGCTTATATGGAGCATATTAAAAGAAAGTAACTTGGTTTCTTTATAGATTTTTAAAAATAGGTTTGGGGTTTTTTTTAATGATACATGAAGTTATTGGTTACTTTATAACTGATGCTCCAGTCTTTTTCCAAAATAGCTTTTTACAGCAAAGCTGCCAGTATTCATTACTTTTTGCATTTACTCAGGAAAGGTATCAGTTTGACATTAATGAGGATAATTGAGGATAATGAGCATAATGAGGATAATGAGGAAAAGTCTTTTCCTCTTTCTACTGGGAGCTGGAATTGCCCCCTTCTCACAAGGAAAGAATAAGCAGGCAGTAGGAGGGGGGGTTTAGACAAACTACCTTGGGTTGTGCTTGGTGAGAGGACTCTTTGCAAAAGCTGCTGGCTTCTGACACTATCTTTTTGGAAATAATATCAAGCATAAATTTGTTGAGCATTTTGTCTTCTCCCCCCCCCCAGTACAGTGGGGTTTTTATATCCTTAATTCTTCAAACTGAGGATGTGGAGTTTTGTTTTTCCAGAAAAATGTGGATTAGGAAAGATGAGAGAAGGTATTTAAGTTTCTGTTTGCTGGTTAACAAAGAGAGATGCCTATGATCACTTTGACCTTGTTACTTGATGCATTTTTTGTGTGTGGTGTATATGGATCTGTTAATATATTAAAAGGAAACAAAACCTCATCATAGATGATATGTTTGCAGTGACGGGGTTAGAATTAAGTTGTCTGTGCTGCCCATATATCAGTGTGTTTGTATTCCTTTGATGCTATATCCTTGCCTTAGTTTTAGTTTTTTAGGTACTACTTCTTAAAGCTTTAGATTTAGGGATTAGTTTGTGCTTTTCTTTCTCTTCACGTAATTAGTGTACCATAAAAATAAAGTCTTTATTCAGACTAAGTTCACTCTCATCTTTGCTGTAGAAATGTATGCTTCCTTAACTTGTAGAACAGTGTATATGGAAATCTGGAATAAACACTAGCAAATATAATTCTCTTTCCTTCTCTTTCTACTCTCCTAGTTCCCAGGCCTTGCTGGTGTATCTTTCCACTGCTGCCTTTGTCTCCCTTATGCTTTTTAACTTAACATCACTTAGCCAAGCATTGATACAATTTTATTGCCTTTGTTAGCTCATGCTTAACATAGGATTCAGAGCATCAATGCGTTTCCAGCGTGGTGCAGCCTTCAATTTGATAGCCCAGAAAGGAAAAAATGGATTTCTCTGTTAGCAATAAATGTTCTGTTCTCTGCCCTGCTCCCCACAACCCCATGGGCTGAGCAGGGCACACTTTCCGTACTAAGCAGAAAGGGTATGGGGGAGAAAGTGTGCGTGCAAGTTTACCCACAGACTTACCTGTCACTTGAGAAGTTGACAGTTGTTCTGGGGCTCTCAAACTGCAGTCCATCAGCCAGGAGAGGGCATGGAGAGAAACCAAACTGCCCCTAGCAAGCTTAAATTTGCTGAATAGGAATCTGTATCCACCTTGGAGACTTCCTTTTAAAAAAAAAAAAAGGAGGGGGGGGAGGTCTGCTAATGGCAAAATACTGGAAAACATTGATACAGGTGATAGGATTATACATACCTGCTAAGCTCAGATAGGTACCTTATTTCTGGATCCTTATTGGTGCAGTTTGGGTAAATGATTGCAGCCAGGCTAGGAATCCAGCAGCGAGCCATGGGATGGGATGGTGTCAACATTTTCAGCTTTTACATTGTCAGAGAAAGTTGTAACTGCTTGTGTTTGTAGAGAAGAAGTTGATGACACAAATAATTGGAATTGGTGCCAGATAGCTAGACATCTGAGATGAGTTCCTTCCAGTTGTCCTTCTGACTCCAGGAGTTAGAACTGAGGGAATAAGGAAAGATGTGTGGTGCTTTCACAGGTTATGGCCTCTCTGCTAATACGTGAATGCACAGTACTGTCTAAAAGCATGATAACCGTGACTGGTATGGTGATGAGCCTGAATTTACAGGTCCCCTTGAAAGACAGGGAATACTAGCTCAGACTTAGAGGTGACTTGGTTTACATTTTCATAAGGGCAGGTGAATCAGAAGAACTAACAGAACAAGCCAAAGTTACGCTATTTTATCCTTGCTTTCCATATTCAAAAGGAGGTTGTCATCTTTGCTCTTGTTGTGGTAATAATTTTAAATAAAAAATAAGCATCAGGTATTGCTCTTTAAAATTAGCAGTGTAAACTTTTTTTGCAATTTAATCATGCTGGAATAGAATTGTGTCTGTGTTTGCATCGTTTCTGAAGGTATGACTTAAAATGCTGTAGAAGCCTAACATTGAGTTATAGGAAGTAAAGAAACAAGTTTAGGTTTTTTTTATGCTTATGTGGTTACTTTTTTGAGGGAATACAAAATTTGTAAATGAGTGAAACTTGGCAGTTATATACCCTCAGTTATTATAGTTCAGCGTTTTGAAGGAAACTGAGATATCAGGATACGTACCTCTGTTACTTGACAACACAGCGCTAGTATTTTGGTGCTGTGTGAAGTATTTTGACAGTAGGGTCGTGTTAAGTCTTCCCAGTAAGTCTACTGGTAAAGAAGACAGTAAGAAAGAGACGTGCTTGGACTGGTATCTTTTCTCTGAGAAGTTTGCAACTTGATTACAGAACAGTTTTCCAGCAGAAATTCATATATTAGGTCTAACTTGCTTTATTATATATGCAGCTTTAAATTGAATTGAAAATTGTGATTGGGAATTTAACTTACAGCCCTGAACCTTTACATTCCTGCCGTTACCTTACTTCTATATGTGATGGATTGTGTTCTAGATTATGGACAGATGAGAGAGACTTATCCTTTATATTCTTTTAAGCTGATCTTGCATGAGAAAGGCTTTCTGACAGTGAAGTAAAGCATGTTAAATATATTAGCAGTTTGGAAGTATGGTATGAAATAAATTTAATGTCTTTATAAGTGAAAATTTCTGTGAAATTCAAAAATACAATTCTTAATTAGAATTGTTTATCTGAAGAAGTTTTGTGTTCTGGCAATTGTTCTAGAAAAGGAATTACATAAACTACTTTTTTAATGGTCTGACGCTTTAATGGTCAGGATTTCCTGATGGCATGCCATAACCAAGAATGACTGGGCAGGACTTGAGACAATTGAGTTCAAACTGATTTCCTCTTCCCGCTCCAATTTTTGTGCTTTATCACATTGTTTTCCAATGTGTATGGTTTGATCTTTTGGCATCTTGTGCTATCAAAATTATTTTTAAATTTCTTCTTTTTTTTTCCTGTCTGATAATAATCTACATGCCTGGTCTACCATAGAAGGCTCTGTAAGGTGATTCACATAATGAGTTGCACTTCTTGCATATGCTCTTAGCAATTTTGGACAGTATTTCCCATCTATGTCCTAGCTGTTATGTTGTTAAGGATTTTTTGAAATGTAAATATGTAATATTGGTCTTACATACATCTTAGTGATTTTTGAAATTTAGTTTTAAATTTCTTGTTTGCAGAGGTAGTTGCTTGCACCATAGATGGGACATTCTGCCCTGCCATCCCAGACTAAGTTAGAATTACATAGCATGAAAGAGAGAGACCAACATTCTCAGTGCGCGGAGTGAGCCCAGCAATGACTAATAGTCTGTTTCTGACTGGGTGTCCTGACACTGATCTCTTCTTCAACCATTACATTTCTTAATAAAATTATTTGTGTTTTCTACCTTCTACCCACCCATCTGATTTAGGTGATGCAAGTGGCTGTTACTCGTCCTTGTCCTGGTTTCAGCTGAGTTAGAGTTACTTTTCTTCCTAGTAGCTAGCATAGTGCTGTGTTTTGGATTTAGCATGAGAAGAATGCTGATAACACACTGATGTTTTAGTTGTTGCTAAGTAATGCTTAGACTAGTCAAGGACTTTCTTTTTCAGCTTCCCATGCTCTGCCAGGTGCACAAGAAGTTGGGAGGGGGCACAGCCCAAGATAGTTGATCCAAATCGACCAAAGGGCTATTCCATACCATATGACGTCATGCTCAGTATATAAACCGAGGGGAGTTAGCCGGGGGGCAGCGATAGCTGCTCGGGGACTGGCTGGGTGTTGGTCGGCAGGTGGTGAGCGGTTGCATCACTTGTTTTCTTTTCCCTGGGTTTTGTTTGTCTCTCTTGTTCTCCTTTTCATTACAATTATTATTATTATTATTATTATTATTATTATCATTATTATTATTACTATTATTATTATTTTATTTCAATTATTAAACTGTTCTTATCTCAACCCGTGGGTTTTCTTACTCTTGCCCTTCCGATTCTCTCCCCCATCCCACCGGGGAGGGGGAGGGGGAGCGAGCGGCTGCGTGGTGCTTAGTTGCCGAGTGGGGCTAAACCACGACAGTCCTGTTCAGTCACAGGTTCTCTATATGCAGTATGAGGATAGCGTGTTACTCTGCTAACAATTTTTAAGGATTGCTGTGGGGGGTTTTTTTGACCTGAAAGAAAGCTTTGCTCAGGGATAAACACTTAAACTGGTATTTTGCAATTCATTAGTGATGCTGCTTTCCACAGATGTGAGAGGTTTAGAAAGGTGGTTTTGCCAGGTTGCTACTTCTCATCTATGTATAAAGATAAGAGGAATGACTAGCATAGTCTTTATTTAAGAAGTGGCAAAGCCAGCAGGATTTACCTGAGGAAATCTGTAGCCCAGTTTCTCTCTTCTCATGTGTCTGAGTTAAGACAAAAAAAAAAAAATTTAAAAATAATTTTCCTGAATTTATCTCTGTTACCTATTTTATCTTTGTCTGTTCTAGATTTTCAGGGAAGAAATAATATACCTATTTTATTTTGAGACTTCTCAAAATAAAGTAAGGAAGAAGACTGCAAGATATGAAGTCCCGTACAGGGACTGGAGTATTTGCTGGTTAGAATTTGCTCAGCCATTAAAGCAGCTAGGCAAGAAGAATTTCTTGTTCTCTTCACAATTCTTCCTCAGATTGTGTCTGAATATTAGTACAAAAAAGGGAGGAAGGTGCCATGTAGCCAAGAATATAGCAAAAAGTCTCCAGAAGATTTTGGTGATGGGGACTTTAGAAGGGGGAGAGAGACCTTTCAAGCATTTGTCTGTGTTTGACATGTAGGAGACTGACTTCGTACATCTCAGACCTTGTTCATAGGTGTGGAAAAGATGTAGGAGAAATTTTCTTCTAAACTTTTTTCTTTAAAAAAAAAACCAAACCCAAAAACCATCACTTTTAAGTTTGAAGCAATATTACTGAAAGATATTTCTGTTTTGCTTTCTCCCTTACAGGAGACTGACTGTTTGGTTAGTTTTCTAGAAAGCATTATGCCAAATGAAAATCCAAAAATTACAGTTTATGAATGAAATTGTCAGAGATATTAATAGCAGTGGGAAAAAAGACTACTGAATCTTTGGAAGGACCAAGCTACCTAGTCATAAGGCAGAACTTCAAATTTGAGGACGATCAGTAGCAGCAAGACTGTATCTGCTAAGGGACTTTAATCTGGCCCAGATAACCTAGAAAACTAGATATTGCCAGATTAAGATTTTATGTCTTAGAATTTCTGCTGTGTGTCTGTGCTGGCCTGAAGTAATATTTCTATTACTGTTTACTAGCAGAGGAGTCTGCATTTTGGGGAGAGCTAAGATTAAATTTCTCACCTGTGTTTTCAGAGGCTTTGAAAGCAGCAAACAGATTTCATGTGAGTACCTGTAACTAGACAAATGGGCAGCTGCTCTCTTACTTGAGTCAACTTTCCATAAAGAAAGGATGTTCATATTTGTTGGGGGTAGAAAAATGATTTGTATGATAAAGTTTCAGATTTCTGTGAAGTTTTTGTTCTGTGATTTTTTTTTTTTTTTTTTTTTTTTTTTTTTTTTGAGTCCAAATGAAAGCTCCAGCTGTCATAGTACCAGTTCCCAGAATACACTCAAATGCTTTCCTTTCTGTATTCCCTTCCAGGGCATCCTTCACGTTTTAGCCATATGCTTAATTAGCTGCTTGTTGAAATAAACTTATCTTCTGTTTATTGATGCAGCATTCATTTATCTTTCTTTGTTCCAGAGCTTGCTAAATGTAATGTAAATATATCTGAAGCTCCTTAGATAAATTGTCAATAGAGAAGTGTTTCTACTGCACAAGTAAAATGTAAGTTCTGATTTAGACATGGAGGGGAAGTTATCAATACACATATAACTTCCTCTCACTGAAAGGTTTGACTTGGCTTTATAAACATTACACTGTAGCATACTGCTTAACTAAACCAGTTCTAAGCCTGTTTCTACTTCACAGGTGGGTAATCCGTTCATCTTATTAACGTGATGTTTCATAAATGCATGACAGAAGTACCAGCTATTACAGCTGGTTATTTAATTCTTTTCATCTAATTCACATAAAATCAGTGAGAGAGAGGGAGGTGAATAGGAATGTGCAATCTGGGCTTTTAGTCCATGTGGCTTGTTAATGAGATAATGGCTCTTCTTTGCCTGTTCATGTAGTGTAATTGGACATGTGGAGCCATGATCTTTGTTAAACATTTTCCAAAGATAATTCAGCGTGTACTGCCAACACAGAGAAAGAAGAGAGAATGCCATACCTCATGTCACTGGATGAATTAGTTGTGTAGTCTGTATTGAAAATAATAGGATGTTTGTTCATCAGGAACCATGTATCCAGACTAAGATATGAGAAATACTGGAGAAAGAGCAGATCCCCCCCCCCTTGGTCATGTATATTCTAATGTATTTGGATTTATTTCAGTTTCAACCACTGTGTTTATGTTTGTGGTGTTACTAGTCAGTAGGTGTATATTATGTAAAGCAAAGGAATATCTAGGTAACACAAGCTATGAAAAATTGTGTAGTCAGTGGCCTTTAATAGATATATAATTTCACTGGCAATAACTGTGGATTTTATTCACGTCATTCAGGTTATGTTGTAAAGTGACATGATGGTGGTGTCAGGAGGCTGCTATGCCTCTCCATTCACTTTCAGGTTTTCATACCAGTATCAAGAACCATATTTTTATTATGTACTTTTTTTAAAATGCATCCTAAGAATGCCTCAAAAAATGGCATCTAGTAGAAACTTGTTATCTTAGTCCATCTAAACACATTATTGAGAATAATATACATTGCTGAAAAAGTTGGAATAGCATTTATATATAACTGGAAGTGGTTAAAATAATTATATAAGTATATTTTACAAGTTAGCAATTTCTTCTCCTTTATTGTAATCTATTAACACGGTTTAAAGTGAGTAACATTTTGCTGGTTAATGAGTGTTAATGAAATAAATGGAAAAATCTGGATAAATGCAGTATAATGCAGAAGTATCCACCATCTCTGCAAAGACTGCTGACTCCAGCACTTGCATGATGCTGGCGAACCAAGGAACCAGCCAGAGCCGCATGTGCAGCAGTGCTGGCTGTGCATGAGATCAGCTGGGATTCAGTACAGCTAGAGCTAGTAAGGTAGTCAGAAGTCCAACTTACAGGCAGACTCCATGCACTATCACTAGTGGTACATAAGCTGGACAAAAACCAGTGAAGTAGACCCAGCTGGTCTGCTGTGGTGTCACATGCTTCGGTAACCCAGGTAAACCGGCTGGATAAACAAATAGCAACTGCATCCTCCCATTGCTACTCTGAAAGCAAATCCAAGAGATTTAAGTGAAGAATGGCTCTTTCTTTATATTTGTCTATAGACCGGAGGCTAAGATTTGGGATGTGCATCTGTTATTAGAGCAGTACATGTTGAACTTCGTTGTCTTCATAAAGATGTTCACCATTTCTCTCATTCAAATCATGAGTTTTTTTCACCGATATGAGTAAGGAGACTTTGGAAACAATAGAAACCTGATGGTCTACAGGAATTGTAGAATTGTGAAATAATGATAAGGTCATTGAAGAAGTTGTCTACTCTAGAAAACAGACTGTTGGTCTGAGACACAGGAAGCCAAGGTTCTGCTCATAATTTGGCTCTGCTCATAATTTGTTGGGATGATACTGGATAGATTGCCATCTCTTCTGAGCATTGACATTCTTATTAGGAAAAAATAATAATTCCTTTGGTAAAATAACTGAAGATTTGTTGCTATGAAGCACTCTAACAATTGAGGTATATTTCCATGTATATTAATATCACTTTTGTGAGGTAGGATGAAATGTTCTAGATGTTTGTCAGGTAGAAGACAAGGAGCTTAATTAAAATTCCTTTAAGTAACACACAGATAATATATTTTCAATCTTCGGGGAATTTTTCATATTTTCAGTTGGACATGCAAACCCTATTCTGCAACGAATATCACAGGAAACTTAAAGTACCTGTGATATTACGTGTGCTGCAAAAATAATAATAAAAAGCTTAATCATTAAATGTAAGCTGTGTAAAATGGTTTACTACCTTAGCAATGAACTTAAAAATAGCAACCAAGAATATGATCTGCTTGATGAAAACTATGGAGGCCCTCTCAAAAGTGTGTTGAGTATCCTTATTTTATAGTTGGATACCTTATTTAAAATACATAAAATAATTCTAGATGTATTTTCGGGTATCTCGACAGAGGGGAGATACCTGATGGAAGTTTTGCTTCAGTCTGACCATTCCATCTTCCTGAGAAAGAGCAGTAACTGAAAGCAAATTTCAGTTAAAGACATTAGAAAGTACTATTTAAAGCACATATGAAGTGTCAACACTTGGCTAAGTGTAAAGTAGTACCACAAAAAGCTAAAAATCGTCATTTCATATTAGCCATGAAGTAAAATGCATTCATAGACTGTCACAGCCTGCGGTGCGTTTGTTAATTTTTGGTGCTTGCTTTGTGGTTTTGAATCCTGAATAATCTCATTGGTAAATAGGACACTACTTACATCCTCAAATACTCGATGCGTTTGGGCTATACAGAGAGAAGCAGGGTGATAAAAATAGCATTCTTTAATATCAACTTGGGTATTAAGTAACCTTTCCTAGTTCTGGACACTTGTGTTTAACATGAAAAATTTTGTTTCTAATTTAGCATACATCAGGGTGTGTTGCATTTTGACCTAGGAGTATGTTGTCTGTCTAATTATCCTTTGTATTTTTTTACTGTTCCTTGAAACTATCCAAACAATTTGGTGTGGCCCTAGCAACCAAACAATACTGTTTAACAGAGATATCTTGCGGCACTTGCTCCCAGATCACATAGCGCTAGCTCGCATCAGAGCAAACAAACAAGATATTGTTTCAAGTGAATAACATTCAGTGTTTTCAAGCAATTTATGAAAGTAGTTTTTTGTTTTTGAACTGTTGCGAGTGGTATGATTTTTTTGGTTCCAAATTTCATCTGAAGTTCCATAGAATGGGCCATGTTTTGAAGCTTCAAAACAATGTTTGAAACTTAAATTTTCGCTGGCAGCTAAGAGCAGTGAATAGCCTCTGCTTTGATGGCAAAGAATACCAGAAAGAAATTATTTAATCCTGTCCTGTAGTGAGATTGTTTTTTTTTTTTTCCATTAAACATGCTATTTAAAATCCACGTAGACCCTTCTTACAATGTTATTGATTGCAAGTTCATGAGTAAATGAATCCCACTGAACATAATTATACCAGATAATAATGTTGTTTGACCCAGTTAAGAAATCTGATAATAGATTTTGACTTTTCTTTAAGGAATGACTATGTATCTTCTTATTAAACACAGTCAAGCTCCCTCCCCTTTTTCCCTACTATGTATTTTTTTTCTGCGTGTGTTTAACTAACTTACTAGTTTTACATAGCAGATAAAATCATGAACGTTGTCATATACAAGGCAAGAGTCATTAATGTGAACCATTAATGCCATCATGAATTAGAGTCCTCAGCAAGTTCATAGATGAAAGTAAATCGTAGTCATTTATTCTGCCTTTTGAATACACTGGCATTTCAGCAAAACTAAGATATTTGTAATCCTCTCATGGCAGTGTTTATAATTGCTTCAGTTTGACATTTTTCCCTTGTTTTTTTGGGGAGGTTTATTACCAACTGAAGAGTTTGTGCATGTGAACACAGAGATTAGCAACATGTACAACTGTAAGGTAGCCTTAACTCTGCTTTGCTGCTGGAAGAATAAAAAGGCAAGTGCTGTCCCTGCACTGACTCTCCTCTTTGTGCTGGCTCAAGCATATGTGCAGTCATGTGGTGAGCAAATTGGACAACTGATTGTGTCAAAATTAACCTGGGGAAAAAATTAATACGTATGCTGCTTTTCCAGTTCAGTTTGCACAGCTGCAAACTTGTGTTTGCTTGCACAGGGGGGAGGATGGTACAGAGGAGATAGCTGGCTGCGAGGGATTGCATCCTTTGGCAATACTGCAGCTTATGCCATCTGAAGGGGGCTGTGTGAAACCGTAGCTAAGGAGTGGGGTCTGTAGCATTGCAGGCTGATGTAAGGCTGTCCCGGTACCATGTTCCCCGGACTTCATGATTGTGCCCTCTGCCTCGCACTGAAATTTGTGCAACGCTTCTGGGAGCTAGTCTGGTTGTAGTCCAGTTGGTTCTTTTTTTTCTTGCCGGGGTTAGGTTTTTGTCCAGCTTACCCATTTTGAGTTGATTTCCTATGTTGTCGCATGAGCCTGGGGGGAGGATTTGCCTGCAGTATGCCTGGGTTTAGATCAGCCTAAACAGCCTTGGGGTTTCATCTTTAGTGAGAGAAGCTGTTTTGTAGCTTTGAAAGTTAACATACCAAGATGGTCTCTTACTGAGGATTAGTTTACTAATGCAAAGTAAAGACAGTACTTCGAAGATGATCAGCTCTCAATGTTTTCCCGATTCTTAAATGACAGGGGCTTTTTAAGGCAATCTTTTGAAAACTGGAGACAGAAATGTATTGTGTAAACACACTATTAAGACTTGTCTACATAAAGCAAATCTAGATGTAGTAGATGTAGTAAGGAGCACATTGGTCCTTCTCAGTTTCCCGATGGAGAGACAAGAGCTGGTTGAGTACCAGCTTCTCATTTTTCAGGAGTGTGGACTGGACCAGAGCTGTGGCATGTTCCCTTAAGTCCTCAGTCCTGATAATGTGGGGATTGTGGCACACTCCAGTAGGTAAGTCTAGAAGGAGCCAAAGCAACTGCTTTGCTAAATTTCTTCTGACCAGACACAGCTAATGATGTTCAAAAGGAGATTTAAACTTGTCATTTCTTTCCAGCCTGTTAGCTTCAATATGTGATTTAAAATAATAGAGTCCAAGTTGTCTGTTGAGTAGAACAAAGCTTTAGCTTTCTTAGAAACTCTCATATTTAGGATAGAAGTGACTGTTTACTTAGAAATGTGTGGTATCTGTTAGGAGTCCCTAGGTACTTGATTTTTTTTTTTTTTTATTTTGTTCATCTGC
>VYZW01008983.1:0-18252 GCA_013401315.1 Balaeniceps rex | reverse complement strand
TGCGACCATCCAACCAGTTCCTTATCCACCAAACAGTCCACCCATCAAATCCATGTCTCTCCAATTTAGAGAGAAGGATGTTGTGGGGGACCGTGTCGAAGGCTTTTTGGAAGTCCAGATAGATGACATCCATTGCTTTTCTTTTGTCCACTGATGTGGTTACTCCATCATAGAAAGCTACCAGGTTAGTCAGGCAGGACTTGCCCTTGGTGAAGCCATGCTGGCTGTTTTGAATCACCTCCCTGTCCTCCATGTGCTTTAGCATTGCTTCTAGGAGGATCTGTTCCATGATCTTCCCAGTCACACCAGTGAGGCTGACAGGTCGGTAATTCCCAGGGTCCTCCTTTCTGCCCTTTTTAAAAATGGGCATGATGTTTCCCTTCTTCCAGTCATGGGGGACTTCACCTGACTGCCATGACTTTTCAAATATTATGGACAGTGGCTTGGCAAGTATATCAGTGGCTTGACCATATGATGTCATGCTCGATATATAAGCTGGGGGAGTTGGCTGGGGGCAGTGATTGCTGCTCAGGGATTGAGCAATTGCATCGTGTATCACTTGCTTTATATATGATTATGACTATTATTATCATTGCGATTATTATTATTATTACCACTACTAGTTTACTTCATTTAATTTCAATTATTAAACTGCTCTTATCAATCCCCATGAGTTTTCTCACTTTTACTCTTCCAGTTCTCTCCCCCATCCCACTGGGGGATGGCGGTGAGCAAGCGGCTGTGTGGTGCTTAGTTGCTGGCTAAGGTTAAAACATGGCACTGTCTCTGGCCAATACCCTACCATACTATGTGCAGAGTTGTTTGGGAGAATGGTCCAAAACTGTTACTGGTCATGGTTTGAACAGTTTTGCAGTATAAATAGCCAGACTCCAGCTGGTATTGATTAAAATACCATTTATTAGAGCTAACATGACTTGTTCTTTTGCAATATTTAGTTTAGAAGGATACCTTTTTCCAGATAAAAACCCAATATTTACCTTACAATAACACTCTGCTCCCAGTTATGATCCCGTAACTTCTCACACAGTAGAAAGGGTTTATTCACTCTATTCTGTAAGGCCTTTTGAGTAAATTCATCACATCTGATTTTTTTCAATTCTATATTGACAATATCTACGCTTAGGCTTTCCTTCTAGTCAAAAGCAAAAATAAGCACTGTAGACCATGAGTCATCTGAGTTATTTTAGAGTCTACTTTAAAATTAAAGATTAAATGTGCCCTAAAAATACCTATTTGTTCTCTTCTGACTCAAATTAAAGACTAGATATTGATCTCAAAAGTACATGACTACATTACAGACATTTAGACCAATTCCTCTCCAGAGTCTAGACACATGAAAGATTTTTGAAGAAAATCCAGACATCCCCCTCCTCCACCATTCCTTTAGGATTACTAAGCCTGTGTTAAATCCACCTTTTTTTTAAGTCCTGCTTTCAGCTGCCCTGTTTACTTAGGTTCTAGTGTTTAAAATAAATTCAGTTGGAAGATTCAGTTTCTCAGAGATTATTCCTTTGACAAGTTTGATGCACTAAGGTTATGGAATTTCCCTCATAATGAAAATAAAGAGGAAAAAAGACTTCAAATAACAGACAAACAATCTTAATTTAATCTTTTTACTAGTTATTAGTGACTATGCAATTTACTGCTGTAAGTTAGGATGGGCTCTGTTCACTAAGTTAACTGCAAATTTTCAGTTGGATTTTATAACGTAGGATCTTAAACCCAACAAGTTCTTTATATTTTCAAATCCATAACAATACATACTTGGTTACCTTGGGTGTAACAGGTTTTTGGCTGAATTTATTTGCAAAATCTGAAGGAATAGGTAATGATTTCTCCAGGCTCCAAGTTAATATCTAAGATTTATTCTGGCTACTGAAACATATTACCTTTTGTGAGTCACCTTCAGTACGCTGAAGACTCAGCTAATCAAGGAGACAGAACTAAAACAAGTATTTTCAAATCTAAGCAATTCAAAGGACTTTCATTCAAAAAAGAAAGCTGAAAGAGCATATATGGATTTCCAGGCAGCACAAAGAAACTGAAAAGTTTTGAAAAGTTTTTCAAGTTTTTCACCAGCAGTGTGCGCTTGCAGCCCAGAAGGCCAACCGTATCCTGGGCTGCATCAAAAGAAGCATGGCCAGCAGGTCGAGGGAGGGGATTCTGCCCCTCTACTCTGCTCTGGTGAGACCCCACCTGGAGTACTGCATCCAGCTCTGGAGCCCTCAGCACAAGAAGGACATGGAGCTGTTGGAGCGAGTCCAGAGGAGGGCCACGAAAATGATCCGAGGGCTGGAGCACCTCTCCTACGAGGACAGGCTGAGAGAGTTGGGGCTGTTCAGCCTGGAGGAGAGAAGGCTGCGAGGAGACCTTCTTGCGGCCTTTCAGTACTTAAAGGGGGCCTATAGGAAAGATGGGGACAGTCTTTTTAGCAAGGCCTGCTGTGACAGGACAAGGAGCAATGGTTTTAAACTAAAGGAGGGTAGATTTAGGCTAGATATAAGGAAGAAATTTTTTACAATGAGGGTGGTGAAGCACTGGAACAGGTTGCCCAGAGAAGTAGTGGAGGCCCCATCCCTGGAAACCTTCAAGGTCAGGTTGGACGGGGCTCTGAACAAGCTGATCTAGTTGAAGATGTCCCTGCTCACTGCAGGGGGGTTGGACTAGATGACCTCTAAAGGTCCCTTCCAACCCAAAGCATTCTATGATTCTATGATTCTATGATTCTATGATTCTATGAAAAACTTTGAAAACATTCCAATATCTGAAAATCTCAGGTGTAAACATGATAACATGGAGGAAGGTTTTCAAACATTAATAAAGGAAGAATAATAAATGCCTTAAAAGTTTCTGCTAATGGTTCAAATTATTTTGATTTCTGTCAGAATTTTTCTCTCCCTATTAGTCTTACTTAGAAATTGTAGAATTTATATTAAAATGTGATTAAATTTAATTAAAAACTGAATAGAGAACTTTAAAAAAAATTTTAGTTTTCAATAATTTTGGTTTTGGAAAAGGTAAAAAACCAAACCAAACCAAAACTATGTTATCTTTGATTTATTTATTGACTAAGAAATTAGTCCTGTTCATTACAACTTTTCCCTGAGTACAGTCTTAGAGGAAGTTAGTAAAGCTAATGTGTTGCTTAGTGTTAAACTAGCAATATAGCTACTTATGAGTAGAATGAAAATTACAAAAAGAGAAAAAATCACTCTTTCACATGTATGTCTTAGCTCTATATTTTAAGGACCAAATGGAAACTCTCTGAAAACCAAATGCACAAGGCCTACAAGTGAGTACAAAGGCTTCCATTTTTGACAAGTAGTATTATGAAACAAAAGTAGAACTGGTGCTTATAGCATGAAAAACAATCTTGAAGTATATATGTAGACTTTTCCTTGGAAAATAGAAGACAGCATAAACCATTTTTTTTCTGCAAACAATAAAAATATAGACTTATGAACTCCAAATTGTGTGGAAAGGAGATTTTACATGTATGACAACCTCTGATTTGAAAGTCAGTTTGAGCAACTGCATTGGCAGCTGAATTTTTCCTGTAAGAAATTGCAATAATCAGGCTACCAAAATAACTTCTGAAGAGGCAGTAGTTATATAAATAGTATTCAATGGGATGAGAGTTACAGGAATTATGACTTTGGGTCTATGCATGCACACAGTAGGAACTATTAAACAACAATTGTCTGAGATTTGTTGTTGCTAGTTTCCCGAAGAAAACTTAGGTAAATGACATTCAGAATGTGAAGAAATAAAAGGAAAAAAAATCATAAATCATGAGTCACATTTGCATTCAACTTATTTAATATCAGATTCTAAGTAAGTATATAAGATTATGGTAAGCAACAAAACATGTAAAATATTTTTGGGTGTTTTAGTATGCATTATCTATCTTTTTACATGAAATGCAATTAAAAGTTATAAAAATATATAAAAATGAGGAGCATGCTAACAAAAAGAATTTTTATACTGCTTTTCACACAAGCATAGCACTGTTTAGAATTTTTTTTTAAATACATTCTTGTCCGTCTTTAAGACAGGCTAGTACTTAAAAACTTGCCATTTTTAATCTGTAATGGAATGGAATTTCAATAGATTTTCTTCCAATGGAATTTCAACTACAATTTATTGGCTTTCCAGATCATTTATGCACACTCTTGGATTTCAGGTGTGCATATTTAAACACTTGCACTGCTTTTCTGGTAGGTTTTGGTGTTTTTTCACCAAATGACATTAACATTAAAACCATCTGCCAAGTCATAAAGTGAATGATAATTTAGTTGAGAATGATGTCTTTGAAAATATACATATATACAATCTATTCAATAAAAGTAGAAGAAAAAAATTGCATTTAAAAATAATAACTATCAATTATTTAGAAGGTTCTATGGCTTAATTTTATTTTCTGGGGATTTTTTTATTTGTTTTTGTTGTTGGATTGTTGGGTTTTTTATCTATGTCTTGGAACATAAATTATCTGAAGAAGCAATAACTTTAATGTTATGTCCCTTCTGTATTTCACTAGCTAAATATTAATTATTAATGCTTCAGAGATCCCATACAATGGGAAAGATATTTAGCTAATGCAGATCACAGTAACTGTGTCAGCTTGCATAAAGCACATCAAAATGAACATTTTGAGGTCTAATTCATTATCTATATATTATAATTAGGTTTCCAGATAAATAAATAATTAAACTCTAGCATTTGATTTTAATATTCTGTATCTGTTTATATTCAGAATATATATATATAAATTTCATTTATATATCTACTAATAACTGAGCTTCTGTAAACCAAACTTGTAAAATTTCCTAAACTCCTGAACATTTAGACCATCACATCACTGCTGTCATGCAGCAGCTGCAAGAAAGGATTTACATGACACAGATATGTAAAGAACTGAGACAATTTGTAGCTAAAAGCAAACAGTAACTAATACTATTAATGCAACTGTGTTCTTTATTCAGCTATACAATCTGAACTAGTGACTTCCAGAGATGAAAGGATTTTTCTTAAGAGACAAGTTCAATAACACATCTACACTTCTATACTAGTGCATGCTGGCTCCATCTGACTATGTTCTCAGGATTCTTAAAAATGAAGAAAAAAATTACAAGGAAGGCATAGAATGAGAAGGTGGCAAGCATGTGCTTTTGGACCAGAATGCTTTGGAAACATATCCAGGTTTGGTAACATCTGTAGAGAATCACATCTTAAGGAGATATATTGCATGAAACAATGCTCAATATGCTTTTTCTGAATGATATATAGAATATCAATTGTGAACAACTATTTGATTCCAAGATTAAAAAAAAAATTATGTCTCAACAATCTTCTTACTTGACTTTGATTTGAATTTCAGGATTAGCTACTTTTTCTTCATCTTCTTGCCACAGAATGCAGGATGCATCAGGCTTAACTTTCAGCCTTTCCTTAGGTCCCCATATTTATGGGAATCAGGAACAGGTTCAGAAATCTGTTCTGAGGACTGGGATGAGGACAATTCTGAGTGGCAGGAAAGTACTGATGACCAGTTTTCTTTCTTGTGTTAGAAGGTAGTACTCAGGTCTGAACGTAGAGAAACTGTGGAAGTGAGATGAAAATGGGACTCAAATAAGGCCTGAGAGGAAAAAGGACTAAGTCTTTTTAAAAAATAATATCTTGTTGGGATGCACTTTGGAAGCGTTTATCGTCTTCTGAGCCAGAAATCAGCACAAGGCTTCATAAACCTGCTCTCAAGCATCCTGTTAACGTTGAAGTGCATAATTACTAAATATAACTAATAACTTCAACTTGGAGCTGTGGGAATGCACTCAAAGAGGGGCTGGTGTGTGTGTTCAGGAGGGGAGGTGGGTGGGTGGCTGGCTTTGGACAAAAACAGAGAATCTGACCTCGATATACAGTGTAACTGTATATGCATCCAAATACATCCAAAGTTACCCAAAACACCTGTAATGACAATACTTATGGAGACCTTTTGTCTACTGTAATGAAAATATCTATTAAAGGAAAATATGCCAAATAAATCACATTTAAGGAGTGTGGCAATAAGATGAAATAAAAAGGTAGTAACCCATTTTTATTACAGAAGGGAAAAAAAATCTCTGTTAACAGTTAAATAAATGGGTAAGTCTTGTTGGGTTTAGCTACTATAGAAGTAGGGATATCATTACAAGTGAAAAATGTAGGTTATAGCCTAGAGGAATCCAACATGTCAAACAAGTCTAATGTCCACTTCACCATTCAGTAAGCATTCAGCTGAATGCAAATAATGTTTTCTCAACTTGAAGTTCATGAAGAAAAACTGCATATTCCCCACAGAACATATATTTAGGATACCAAACATATGGACAATTCAGATAGCTTGGATGCACAGACCCACATCAAAACATATAATACAGAAATAAGAGGAGAAAAAATATCTCTCAAAACATCAAATGAAAAATTAATGATGTTCTTGCTGAATTAGTTGAATGATACTGATAAATAAGGGATTTTTGTCAGCAAAACCCTTCCTGTTAATTTATAGATGTACAGGTTGGCTAGAGGCATAAACTCAACATTCGGCACTTGATGCTGGTATTTACGCATACACTGTAGGTGCTTATTCTGTGGTAATGAACAGAAGTGATTGTCTGCAGATGTTGACATGAATATTACAGCTGAATGAATATATCTTCTTCTTGAAATTGCTAGCAGTTACACAGTGTGAGTTTAGATGGTTTTTTTTCCCAAAGAATATTAAGAAAAGACATTTGTGATAAACATGTGTTCAATTATCTCCGAATAGACTAATGTAGTAATTGAAGATGTATCAAGATATTTTCCTGCTTGTGAGTCTTCTTTTTATATGCCACTTACAGTGTTCCATGTGTTGTTTTAAAATGTTCCAGCATGACTAAATTTACCAAAAAACCCTAGAATCTAATGGTGTAAATTCAAATTCCTGCACTTCTGTGATCCATCCTTAAGATTCTTAAATGCCAAGTGACTTTTTTTTCAGCTAAGGAGTGTAAAAAGTGCTATAAGAATGCTGGTACTCCTGATGAATTGTGCTGAAAGTCCAACAAGTTATGTTAAGCATTTTACATGATTCTAACCTCTGTTGGTTAAATATTTTTTGTACTGCTGCATGACACTGCACTGTAACATGCATTTACGTGACTTTCTCCTTTTTCTGAGCCTCACAGAATGAAGTCCAGTTGATCCTCAGAAAGAAAAAGGAAAAAAACCCCACAACCCACAACTCTAAAATATCATATTTACTGGCAGTACTATATCAAGAGAAGGAGAAAACATGAAGAAATGAGGGCTTTATCTCAAGAGCCTTATTTGCATATAGGCCACCATATACCAACTCTCTACTATCTAATCCCCATTTTTACCGTGCCCTCCCGAGATCCTTCTGCTGCCTAGTATGGAATCAGAAATACCATGCACTATGGTGATTTATTTCCCTTAGTGTTAAAGAATGAATCAGTAGCCATGATGTTAGCAAAAGCTCTAACTTTTTGCTGTCATATCATTTTGCTATCATATATCATTCCTTCCTAATCCTGCAAAATGTCATAATGCCATTTGCCAGTTTCATGCTGTAAAAATGCTATCTAGTTAATACATATGAAGGATGATACCAGTCAATCTGGTTTGTATGTCCTTTGCACATTTGGGTCATCATCCAAATAAAATGTTGAGCATTTTTTTCCATTTAGATGAGAGCTATGGTGTGGTCTGAACAGAAACCGATTTGAATAATCGGTGAGAACTCCAGAAGGCACCATAGTGCATATTGGCTTGTAAGCGCTGTTGTAGTGTTAAATGTTTTTATACCCAGTACAGGTAAACAGCATTTTCAAGGTCTCCAGAAGAACATGTTGTTTGTTCTGTTAGGATTATTTCAGAGGCATCAAGCTCTGTTCACTGACTGTGAAAGCATTTAGGAATTAAGGAAGATTGTCTCACTTGACACCTGTAGTTCAGATCACTACAAAGTAGGAAGTCTGGGTCTCTTCCCAGGTGACTCAGTGTGACCAGTTCTGCACTGTGAAGGACTTTAAGACTCTTGCCACAGAGAAGTAGAACCAAATCAGTAATTTCCAAAAAAATGCTACTGCAAGTAACAAAACTAGCTTCTACCTAGAAGAACTGCTATCGTCTGTCAGATATGGTTGTTCTGATATTGTAATTACATTATTAATTAAACTCTTGTCAATTTTGAAAATAAATATTATGGGCAGCTATATTTAAAGAGAAGGATAAGAGTTCATATGCTTTTTCCATAACATTTTGCTTTAGTTCATAACACAGAGTAGTGTAGTGTCCTGTGCATACCTTACTTATATGCTGAACCGTGTTTTTTCAATCTTATAAATTTGCTGTATTACTTCTACCAAAACTCTGTCTATACTTAGGATGAATGGCAGATCTAGGAACACTTGCTGGTGTTTTAAAAGCTAGGGATGTAGCACTAAGACACAAAGCTTTCATTTATCTTCAAGACCATATACTTGATGTTGTACTGACAGTTATTGACAGTTTGTTTTTTGGTAACACACAAAAAATCACCACAAACAAGGTAATGTAATTGTTTTGGTCTAGTATATTAAACTTTGTATGAAGTTACTGTGATAGAACAGTAAATGGAAATCAAGATAATTTGACTTCCTTTATATCAGGTATATAAATAAAGGATGATGCCTCTTAGATTTTAAATGTCATTGGTTTTCATCAGCCACTTTCTGGGAGTTGTTTGATCCCTGGTATTCCCTGTAGTGAGATTCTCGTGTTCTAGATCTGGGCGTATAACCCCAAATATTCACCAGTCCCCTCACTATATGGGAATGAAGGAGAAAGACATCCTGCACTTCTTGAATGTTCCTCCCCAGCTTGTAGAGAAAAATAACTGTGTTGAGAATACTGAGAAATGTATTTCAGACTAGCAGGTGTGTAAGGGTTAAAATAAGATTAAGTACTTCAGAATTTTCAAAACTCATTCTCTTCACACATTTTAGTCAATATATAAATGTGCTGATGGAAATTTATCTAAAGCAAAATTAGAAATTTATCTAGAGCCTTAATATACTATTCAAAATTTTAGTAGTCAGAGGGAAACAAAAAGTTCTGTTTCTAGAGTCTTGTTACAATTCTGGTATCAGAAAGTTTTGAAAACCACAATTTTTTAAGTTTTCCTTGTAGGTAAGCAGAAAATATTATTCAACTCTAATAATTAAAAGAAAATATTCCCAATTAACTGACCTGTTATTTTATCATGTGTATACATGCTATTATTTTTATATTAATATTGTATTTTATTATTTTATTATTTATTTCTAGTATTTTTATTTTTCTAATTTACAATTATTTATGTTATTATTTACTATTTTATTAGAGCTCTTGTGCTCTAATAAAAATGTCCTTAAAAACTGACAGCTCTGTTCAGCTCCTTTATCCCTCAGGGCAGTTTCACAGTGCGTCCCATACATCTATTCCTTAAAAAACTGAAAGTTCACTCTCCTAAAATTCAGGGTCTTGACTTTATTCTTCACCTAGCCCATATTACTCAGGATTGTAAATTCCACCAGGGCATGGTCACTGCAGCCCAGGCTGTCACCAATCTTAACCTCTCTAATTAGTCCATCTGTGTTGGTGAGCAACAGGCACAGAAATCCTTCTTTTCTGGTGGGGCTCTCTATCACTTGGATTAAGAAATTATACTCGATCCACTCCAAGAGTCTGCTGGGCTGCTTACAGCTTGCTGTGCCGCTTTTCCAACAGATGTCAGGATCGGAGCCTGTGAGTATGATGTTTCTGAAGTAAGAATGCTTTGTCTATGGGCTCCCCTTGGTTGGGCAGCCTGAAGTAAACATCAACCACAAGGTTTCCTTTGTTGGTTTGGCCCCTAATCTTCACCCACAAGATCTCAACCTGTTCATCGCTGTTTTCCAAATACTACTCTGTGCAGTCAGTCCATTTTTTTACAAAGAGGGCAACCCCCCCACCCCTCCTTCCTTTCCTGTCCCTTCTGAACAGTTTATAGCCAACAATTTCAGTGCTTCAGTCATGCAGTTCATCCCATCATGTTTCAGTGATAGCAACTAGATCATAGCTTTCTAGCTACACAGTGGTTTCCAACTCCTCCTGTTTGTTACTCATACTGCGTGCATTGGTATAGAGATACTTCAGCTGGGCTATTGACTGTGTCACCTTTTTAGAGGAACATCCTTTGAGGCATTTCACAATTGTTCCTCCCTGTTGATTCCCAATACCTCAGCAGCCCCTGGCTCTTCTCTGTTACTCAAAACTCCATCCCCTCCCCCTGCTAAATCTAGTTTAAAGTTCTCCCATTTTGAATTTACCTCTTAAGCCCCTCCTTCCAAAAGAAGCACTTTTCATTTTTCTCCACAAGCAAACTAAGCAAAGAAATAGTAAGATTTATTTCTTTCATAAATGCTTCACAGGTTAGAGAAGTTATTAAAAACAGAGGAGATACGCTAAATCTTTTCTCATTTAAATCTCCTCCTTCTTAGCACCGTACATTAAATACTAGTCCACAGACCACTCTAGGTAAAACAAGGCAGGATGAAAAGCCTCAGTCTCTTCCACTGAAGTAATTGTACTTCACACCTACAGCAAATATTGAAAAAAAGGCCTTGGAAAGAAAGTAAGAGTAACCTTCAACCTTATGTTCAGGATATTCACTTGAACAAAGAAGTCTGTCTTCCTGGACTACTCTTAAAAAACCAATAGTTTGTTCTACCATTTTTTGTTTGTTTGTTTATTTTTTATTCTTGACAGATATTGAATGAAATACACATACTCACTCCAAAGACTTCCTTCCCCTGTAGTGAGTGCCTTAAGCACTAGACAAGTAAGTTAGGACAAGTGGAACATTAAAGAAAAATCTTTTCCATTAATATCTTAGCCTATCTGATGCTTGGAATACAAGGTATATGCACATATGCACAATACAGGTTTGCATTCCCTCAGGCAGAGCTGCAACTCATTTCTATGCTAGTTTAAATAAATCTGATTTTATCAGAAATAGATTGAAGTACTGACACGGTCAATCACCAGTCACAGGTGAAAGCTATGACTAACAGCTGGAAGTGCATATGAGCAACTTTCTGAGCTGACTCCCATCCAGCATTTTCTAGAGAAATTTCTAACGTACACCCTTTATAGTCACAAACCAACAACATTACAGTCAGTCTTGTGGTCTGTTTGCACATGGGACCTCCTTAACTACATCTCTTGAGTTTTCCCATGTTGGCCAGTGTGCTCTGCGCACACTCAGGGAGTTAGACCTCACGTGCGGCATCAATATTGGACTAAAGTGACTACAAATAGGTTCTATTTCCTCCTGTGTAAATGACATTATCTACATACTGTTTAATTCCTTTTTAAGAAGAATTATCTAAATATATGTGTGTAATTTTGAAATATACCAGATTAGACTGACTGGTGACCAAAATTTAATATTCTCACAATTTGATACTGCCATTTTTCTTCAACATACTTCATGTAAATTTATACATATCTGCAGATCTAGTAAATATGTTTTGCATTTTTGCTGCCTTTGGAAAGACTTTTTTCTTTCTTTTTTCTAAGAAAAAGAAGCTCTCAGATTTAAAAGGCTTTCTTCAAGGAGTAGATAAGGGTAAGTTATCATGCCATAGGCAGAAGCAAAACCTTGGTTCCTAGAGGCGTAACACTGGAAGGGATTTGTTTCATGTCTAGTTATTTTATAAAGAGAGTAGAACAGAGTGTAAGTTCAAATCTGTTCATCATCATGACTTCTAATGTATAAGTGTCTAATTAATCAAATGCTAAAAAACATAATACTTTCTGTTCATGATCATAAAATGTGCTTGACTAACTCAATTTTTCTATTGACATAATTACTTTCTCAAATGTGACTTGATAAAATAAAATATTATTAATGTTGTAGGTCTGCAAAATGCATCAGATAAAGCTGCTGTTTGACATCCACCTCTGATGGAATCATCTTCCAATGAACACACCAAGCTAGAACTACAGGTGTCCTTCACCCATCAGATCAATCTGTGTCAATCCACATATTTCCTATTAAGTTTTTCACCTCTATTTATTTGTTTAAGGTTATAGTCATTTTACCATTTTAGAAATACAGGCTCAAGTCTTGAAACTGAATCCGTGGAGGTTCTACTACAGTTGTTTCTCTTGGAAATTTGCTTTTCAGTTATCTTTTAGTGTGTCCTGGTTTCAGCTGAGTTAGAGTTACTTTTCTTCCTAGTAGCTAGCATAGTGCTGTGTTTTGGATTTAGTATGAGAAGAATGCTGATAACACACTGATGTTTTAGTTGTTGCTAAGTAATGCTTAGACTAGTCAAGGACTTTCTTTTTCAGCTTCCCATGCTCTGCCAGGTGCACAAGAAGTTGGGAGGGGGCACAGCCCAAGATAGTTGATCCAAATCGACCAAAGGGCTATTCCATACCATATGACGTCATGCTCAGTATATAAACCGAGGGGAGTTAGCCGGGGGGCAGCGATCGCTGCTCGGGGACTGGCTGGGTGTCGGTCGGCGGGTGGTGAGCGGTTGCATCACTTGTTTTCTTTTCCCTGGGTTTTGTTTGTCTCTCTCGTTCTCCTTTTCATTACAATTATTATTATTATTATTATCATTATTATTGTTACTATTATTATTATTTTATTTCAATTATTAAACTGTTCTTATCTCAACCCGTGGGTTTTCTTACTCTTGCCCTTCCGATTCTCTCCCCCATCCCACCGGGGAGGGGGAGGGTGAGCGAGCGGCTGCGTGATGCTTAGTTGCCGAGTGGGGCTAAACCACGACATAGTGCTTCACAGGAGAATGAGGTTCTTTAAGCTCATATGTTTTTGAATTGCAAGACACCCAACCTCTCCCACTTTGATCTGTGTGACTCTAGTTGAAACAAGCCTTTATATAGATGTTTTTCCAAAGCTGTTATCTACACTGACTTTTATTTGATATGAATTATTTCTCCCGGTCCTTGAGGTTTCTAACAATGTTTCAGGCATGCTTCAGACTGTCAAAACTGATGATATACTGTCTAGTAATTACTGTCTCTGCTGCCATTCACTTCAGTGTCCAGAGAAATCTTCAGAATAAATTCAGCTTCTGTATAATAATCCAAAATAATCATTTATATCCAGATCTGGTCAAAAGACAGGGATTTTGTGGAAGAAGCTTTCTTTTTTATTATTTAAAGTTAAATTGAAAATTTATTTTTCCAGAAACATATTTGGTAGACTATGTGATAAAAAAATCTTGTCTCCACACCCACAAAGGAACACTGAGAGACCATGGCAGATGAGAAGCCCCAAAAATATTTTGCCCATCTATTCCCAAACCCATTACAGGGGCCATCAGCCCATTAAAGGCCCATCTTCACAAGCCCAGAGGAGAACAGGGAGGCACAATGGCAAGCAGGAACCCAAATTGAGGACTCAGAGGAAAGGACACTCTGTCTGGACCGCTCTCAGGGCTGTCCCAGGAGAGCCTCGTCCCCAGTGTTCAAGTGTGAAACACATCAGGAAGAGTCAAGGAGAGAGGTTCTCCAGAACACCTTCTAGACTAATGGGGGTTGCTGCCTAGGGGTGTGGGAGCCATTATAAGAGGCAGGGGAAGAGTATTTGGGGATTGCACAGGACTCATTATGGGATGTTTAGGGGACAAACCAACAGCAGGAAAAGGAAGGGGTTTAGATGATTTGCAGAGGAACAATTGTGGAAAATAGAGGGATAAGGGAATAAAGGTTCATGTGCAAGCAGGAGTTGATCAGTGTGCTTGTCTGGCTATGCCTTGTGCCTGATCAGCACCATCTGTCCTGTCTTCATGTTAAATTCCTTTCTAACTCTTCCCTGGGTGACAGCTCTCTGTCCTGTGTGTATGGAGGATGAGTCAGACCACGGGCTGGAGGTGGTTTAGCCTTTTTGAACTCCACCTTCAGCTATTTTCTGGTAAGGGGGCTCTAGTTCATGTGCATGTGTGCGTAGGGAGTCTGTGTTGTCAGCAACTGGAGTGAGTGTGGGTGTGCGAGTGCGCGTGTGATCACAAGTGAAGATCAATCTGAACCAGCCAGCAAGCAGGTGAAGTGACCTAGGAATGTGTATGTCCCTAAGGGCCAGCTCTGGGTGTGAGAAGGCCTGTGTGTCTCTAAGGGTGAGAGCATCTGTAAGAAATTTTTCATCTGTCCTACTACTGACATTTTATTTTATTATTTTATTCTAAACATTAAGGATTGCTGTAATTTAAGCATTTACTCTTCCACTTTGATAGAATCACTGACTGCTGGCTATTCAAAATGTTTTAATAGATAAAAAAGAAATACAATGTGAAAGCACTTTATTATACTTTGACAGTAACAAATAACAAAACTGCAGAATGTAATAGCAATATTGAAGTTTTGTGAAATAATGTATAATGACATTAAAATAAAAAGAATTCCAAAATAAATTTTAAAATTTAAGAGGTAGAAAACAACAAAAAAAATCCCCAAACTGTTTTTCATAAAACAGTACTAATCACATTTATCCTCTTATTTTTACTTTATTCCTTGTTACAATTTCAATCTTTAAGGATTATGTTACCACTGGTTTCTAATATTTTTAAGCACATTTTAATGTTAACAAAAATATTTAGAAAATTAATCTTAATTCAGTTTTTCAGGTTTAATCCTGAATTTGTATAGAAAGTCTTATAATTCACAAAGAGTCAATACATTTATGTTACATAATATGAAAGGGAGGAACCTGAGATGAATCCTTTTCAGTTTTCTGCTAGAAGACAAGAGGGGCTAAATTTCTTTAAGAAAATACTATGCTAAAGTAATAATCGAAAAGTATATAGACATTTTTAAAAGAAAACTGTTCTAAAAGAAGTGAAACCGCAGCCAGTCTAAAGTCAAGAAACATACAAAAATTGTATACAGAATCTGCCTGCACTGTTTATCAGAACAGGATTTCAAACTATTCCTCAAAGCATGTAGGGGGAAAAAAAAAGAAAAAGGCTAAAGTGCAAGCTGAAATACCAAAAAGGCCTCTCTGTTCCAACAGAGTGCTGGTCTCAAACATGCTTTGCAATCTTACCAGTGTTAACTGATTTATTAAGTTATATTTGCAAAATACATTTCCACTTTTTTGTACAACTTGTAAAACATTTCCCTTACAGTTCTGGTAGTTTTATTAGACATGTAACACAGAATAATACCGTAAATTTTTGAAAAGGAATAACTGCAGGTTGTTTTTGCTTGGTACACTAGTTCTTCATTCACTTTGGTTTTGCTTTCACAGCTCTCCTCAAAGTGCTCGTAAGTGTCAGTGTTATTTTTATAGAATTGGATTGCAACATTAATATTACATCTTTCAATAAAAGATGGAGTCTTAATGCATCTTGAAAAACATTTGAGAATCGTAATTTAGTGACCAATGTACCTGTAATAATTTTCCACTTCCATTTCATGTAAGCATTTTGTAGAACCGTCTCTTAAGACTTAAATATATTGTTATCTTATATTATCTTATGGGGGAGAGAAACATAAAGAATTCTAAAAGAGAAGAACAAAAGTGATCAATCTCTATGTTCTTAAATCTGCTGTGAAATGTTCAGGATTCACAAAGATTGAGTTAAAAAACAAGAGCTTGTCCAATATCAATATAAATATGTCTTTGAATTTTTTGTATGTAATTAGGAACTTTTCACTACTCTCAAACATCAATAGAAATGTGAGACGACAAAGTTAAAATTTAAAGATCTCATACTGGAAAACAACTTTTTTTCCAAACAGCTAAACACTATATCAAATAATAAATTCATTTTGAAATTATCTTAAGAAGGTCAACTGCTGTTGAATGATGTTTTTAAAACACAGAAGGTCTTAAAACCTTTCAACAAAGAGGACATGTATAAAAGACTATAATACCACATTATCATGAGAAATAAGCATGGATTTACATTAAAATTATTTCAATTTATTTTTGTATGGAAGCGCTATCATTCATTTATTACATACATCAAAGAACAAAGCATTAACACAGCTATGTGGTTTCCTATTCCTAAGCAAACATTTTCTATGTTTAATTTATTTACAATTAAAATGATTCACATAAACATCTATCTGCATTAATATTATATTCCTGAAAACAAAGAAAACAAGCAATTTTTCAATGCAATCCTAGAATCCTGGAAAAAGAGAATTACTAAATAATTACTGTCATGTCATAACCTTGAGCAATTAGCAGCTTAAAGGATAGCAACTCTACTCATGAAAGTTCCATTTCTTGAACTAGACTAATTTAGAGCATGTATTCCATTAAATATATATGTGTTTTACTTTCAGGTGTCATCCTTTAGGAAAGGGAAAGCAATACCATGAATATTTATTTATTGTTGAATTTCAAATATCCTAAGGGAGAGTACTTTCATGCATACATATTTATTAATGAATTCAGATTTTTACTGAGGGATACAAGTGAGAAGAATGACCTAATTATTATTTTTTATTAAAAGAAACTAAATACTAAGTGTAGAATTCAAATCCAGATTTTTCCAATTTAAATGTCTAAATGTAAAATAGGGGTGAAATACAGGTGCTTAAATCTTGATGTCTTAGTATCATTTGAAATGCTCAGGTGTTTCATGCTTGAACTCCACCTACTGCTACAGGAGGGCATGATTATTTTATAGGTGCTTTACTTGCCAGCCCAGACAGAGATCCCCTATACCCTAAGGAATCTTAAATGGCACAAGACCATGCAAGTTAAGGCAAATAATTCAGTTCAATATGAAATGAAGAGCTAGTCTTGTAACTACCTTGACTATTATAGGAGCTTAGGCACTTTCTTCACAAATAAGAGCACCGCATAAAGTAAAAAGGGAAATCTAAAACAGTCTACATGAGTTTAACATTAACATGACAGTGACTCAGGTGTACAATATTAGATGGAGGAGAGAATGGTAAGGGTAACAGTGCAACAACTTGTGGCTTGAGATAAAGACAGTTTAATAGGTAAAGCAAAAGCTGTGTGCACAAGCAAAGCAAGACAAGGAATTCATTCATTACTTCCCATTGGTGGGCAGGTGTTCAGCCATCTCCAGGAAAGCAAGGCTCCATCACACATAACTGTTACTTGGGAAGACAGATGCCATGACTCCAAATGTCCCCCCTTCCTCCTTCTTCCCCCAGGTTTTTATTACTGAGGATGATGTCATATGGTATGGAATATCCCTTTGGTCAGTTGAAGTCAGCTGTTCCAGCTGTGTCCCCTCCCAACTTCTTGTGCACCCCTAGCCTACTCACAGGTGGGGCTGGGTGGGAAACAGAAAAGACCTTGATGCTGTGTAAACACTGCTCAGCAATAACTAAAACATCAATATGCTGCCAACACTGTTTTGGTCGCAAATCCAAACCATAGCACCATACGAGCTACTAAGAAGAAAAGTAACTTATCCCAGCCAAAACTAGTACATGTTGTTGTTTTTTTTTTTCCCTACAGTTCAAAAGAAAATAGAATGTTAGGATACAAAAAAAATCACTTTACAAGGATGTGCATCAGTATCATTCAAAACTCTTAATATTTCCCCTTGTAGCACAGGCTAACATACTCTGTTTTATCAGAAGTAAGGTATTACCTCAAAAAATAAACGACCTCCCCCCACTATTCTATAACATGTAATATTATTGAGGAAGAAAGAAAAATATTTTCTTCTTTTTCCTCTTAGTTGTTTTATTATTGTACCTGTTTTCAGGGAAGAAACTTTCATGAGATCAAATGTGATAGATACTGTTCTGGTTTGAAAACATCTTGCACTGAAAAAAAATAGCTGTGTAAACACAAATGTGAATCAAGTCCTGTCATGCAGAAATGATT
Source organism: Balaeniceps rex (assembly GCA_013401315.1). Lineage (NCBI taxonomy): Eukaryota > Metazoa > Chordata > Aves > Pelecaniformes > Balaenicipitidae > Balaeniceps > Balaeniceps rex. The sequence continues at coordinate 323 of VYZW01008983.1, read as the reverse complement.
TAGTTATATTGACAATATCAATGATTTCTCTGTAGAAGATGACTTTTTCAAGAAAAACCTTGCATAATGATGGATAAAAAAATATATTGGAAACATTTATTTCTTAACTTTTTTCCTAAGGGGATTTCATTGTTTTGTACATAAAAATAGCAACAGCCTCAGTTACTGAAAAACTACATCAGTCCTCATAAAATACACATTTTAAGCTGTCTTAAATAATGAAAACAACAAGAATCAGTGTTATTTGATGTAAGATCTTGAATTTTGAAATAGTTATCCAAATATCTCGATGTCCAAATGGAGACTGGTAACAAGTGGTGTTC